>KZ810400.1:51945-67709 GCA_000696205.2 Oncopeltus fasciatus
TTTTTTTTAAATTTTGAAGATGTTATTAAGCACAAATTAGTTCCTGATGAATGCTATATGAATTTTTAACTCACAGAAAGACTGTAAGCAAAGTTGTCTGAGTGTTTTCCGCTTTGATTAACTGAAAATAAGTTTAATTCCAAGTAGATAATAATGGTCCTCTCAATTCCCGTTGAGCTAAAGAAAATTTAGAACTTCATGGGTTTGAACTCCTGCCGCATTCACCATACAGACCAGATGGTGGACTGTACTACCAGACAGTAACGAAATACTAAATACTACTTACTGACACACAACGTTTCACCACAGTATAACAGACGTAACTAAACAGGCAGGTCTAGACCAGCATGTGCCCCACCCACATAGAAACCGAATGTGACGTGATAGAAGAAAACTAAAAACAGTTTTGAAACCAACATGCCTAATTCTATAGAAAACAGCTAAAAAATCTAACTCAACTGAAATTGAGTTTCAAATTGTTCCGCAGTGTAATTAAAATTGCATTAGAGTTCCTTTTTTAGAAATTCTCTTTCGTCTTTTCAAATATTATGTCTGTAATTTTAACTATGTACTAATGAAATTACTGGGTGTTTGGTTTCAAGCCTTTGTTATCAGTTGGTTTTAATCATAATTTAAAGTTGTTTTGTCCATAGTTTCATATTTTTTGCAAGTTCTGCTCTAATGGTATACTGTATGGAGTGAAAGTAATTAGGAAGTACATCATGAAGGTTTAGATTGGTCAGTATACTACCTGACTCAGGGGAATATTGTATTGAGTTAGTCTTTCTTACTTATACAGTGAATGTATTTCAATCTTGACTCATAGTCTTTGTATGATTGCTTTTGAATGTGTGGGGCATATGACTTTGTGTTTGTTTATTGTAGCGTATTAGGGTGTTATATAGTGTCTCTAACATTGTATAATGAATTTAATGTTGTATTGTATTGTATTTTATAGCTGACTTGTTACTGCTTGTTTATTGGAGGATTTACGGCACTCAACTGCTGAGGTTATCAGCGCCCTCCAAATTTTATGATTTGTTATTTAATTAACTTTTGTAAAATTAGTTCTAGATTAGATCTTATTAAAAAAGAAACTTCATAATCAATTTCTTACACTCCAACTATTCCAGACAATGGATAACTGAATTGTTTGCCCCGTCCATTTCCTACTGGGCCATTGAAGCTGTTAGGATAGTAGTTTGGGGAGCCATCTTGATTGCTGTCAATCCTTGCAGAGCCATCTCTCTGTCTGTTAGCGACAGGTGGTGAATGAAGAGGTCTATTTACAGCTATCAACTCATTGTTCACTCCTAAGCGGTGCATTTGTGAGTCGGTATATGAAAATAACCTTCCCTGTAGGAAAGAAGTATTAATTAAAATTTACAATAAGATATTACAATGAAGTTAAGCCATTGTTAAAAAGCATATTAAAAATTAATGATAAAATATTATGCTAAAAAATTTGTCATGTAAGAGCTGCATAAACTAAGCAGATTTTCATTCAATAAGAACATAAATGCGAGTAAGTGACTAATTTTATCTTAGAAGCTAGATAATACAATGAATACAAAAGGTCAGATTACTTAGGACTGCTCTAGACTAGCCAGGAAGGAAGAATGGGTGAAGTTGTGGTCATAGTCTGCCATCATAGATCACAATTAAATATTTTCCTTAATTTACCTTTTTCATAAAAAAATATAAAGCATAAATGATAGAAAAATCTTCAAATTCTACACCAATTATGTTCTGTAACTTTTTTTATTAGCTGTAACAGTAACAAAGATATTAGTAATGTTTCAATTTGGTCTGCCTCTAAACCCTCCCCCAGCCCCTTACGCGGTTAGTAGTTGATTGCCTCAAAATTAAAAACAATTTAAACCCTCCTCCTTCTCTTCCTTGATAAATTTAAGCCTTTTAACAAAGTCATTAAAGGTTTGTACATACACCCATGCACGCGCACACACACACACACGCACGCACGCACGCACACACACACACACACACACACACACACACACACACACACACACACACACTGTAGTGTGATGTATCTGTAAGAGCTCTAGCAACCATTATTTTTAACAATAGGAGAGGTCTTATTTAAATTTATTGCAAATCCTTCATGATTTTGTAAAAAAGTGTACATNTAAGAATGACCGATGAAGTTCTGCAAACATTTTTAAAAGTCCCTCCGCATTATCTATGTGTATAGCAAAATTTTCTTATGGAAAATCTGCTAAAAAGATATTTTTTCTTCAAACAGAATTATAACAATAAATTCTAATTTCATACTTAAGTATTTTTTATTAATAATACATCATCCACATGCCTTCATTATTTTCTGAAAATACAGAAAATATTACTGTAATATGGAATTATTAGTGAAGTAGGGGAGACCCATTGATTCTTAACTCTACATAGACAGTTGTTCACAATATTTTTGAATGTCACAATAATGAAAAAAAAAAAAATGTTTTCAAGAACTGCACAAAACAGATTTTTACTTTTTGAATAACAGACAGACTTATAGAGTAAAAAAAATGGAATAAGGTGAATTTTAATAGAAAGAAAAAAAATTATTGAGTAAAAACAGATTTTCTTTAATGGCTGGTTAAGTTTAGAAATATAATAAACCATAGGGAATCAAATAATTAGGGAATACAAATGTTTCAAATTTTTTGGTAAATTGTGTTATAGTTAAGTAAAATTAATGGAGAAGAAAATTTATATATTTTTTAAAGCATTGAGGCTACTGTTATTTCTAAAATGAAGGACTAGTATAAATCATTAGTTTACTGTTGTTGTTAGGTAATGAGTAGTGTCCCAACTAGAGGTCTTGCTATGGAGGAATCTCCAAAGTTCACTTGTTCCTAGAACTTGGAGATAGCCGAGATGATGTCTTAGGTCCCAGACATCATAAAAAACATCAATTGACAGGCTGCCAATTAATTTAAATAAAACTCAATTCTAATATTATTATTTTTAAAATGAAACACTTACTACTTATTATACTACTAAAATATAAAACACTAAAAAATTGCCTTTAAATTTGACAGATATATAAAACTATAAGATAAATAAAATTGGGTTCTAGCAATATTTCAGATAAGGTCAGATAGCTCTCACATTAATACTCGGGTTGAAACTAATTTTTCATTTAGAGCTTGGGTAGGTGAGTTTTTCATTTAGTATTTGGGTAAGGAAAAATCACAATGTATTTAAAAATTTACTTTTACAATTTTAATATTATAAATTCATTATGAAAATAAAATATTATGAAGAATGCATGGAGACTTTCCTATGGCAGAACCTTTAAAGTTAACGAAGTCCATAATTCAGAATTCCTAATATCATGGCATGGATTATACTTAAGTAAAAAAAAAAATTACCTGTAATAACTTGTCAGGAGAGGGTTCAATTCCAGGAACTAATCTCTGGGGGTCAAATCCTGCTTGCTCAACTCTATCAAAATAATTATCTGGGTTCCTATTAAGTGTCAGAAGTCCTACTGGTATAAGTGGGTATTGATCGATTGGCCATAACTAAAATTAAAATTTATTTTTAAATTAGAAAGCTAAATATAATCTAAAGAACTATAAAATGCCTATATACTACTACATAAGAAGTCTGTTATTAAAATTTTTAGCTAACAAACTGCTAATAGTTTTTGAAGCTATTGGAGATAAATAAATACTAGCTATCTTAAGTATTAGAGAAATATNTATAAAATGGGAATGTGTTTGAATGAAGTGCTTCAGTTTGGAAGATGGCTTTTAACATTTTCAGATTATAAATAATTAATTAATGTGGTTTGTTATAGAAAACATCCTAACTTATTTTCTTCCACAAACAAACATTCATGCAGAACTTATGTCCCAATCATTTCAAGGACTCATTGCTAATCCCGTAAAAAACACTGTCATTCAGTTATATAGTAATTACATACCCACCATACACATACACAAGCAATAATTTTTGGGTAATTGTTGTTCTAGATACTATTACCTTTTTTTAAACTTTAGTAGACAAGTCTAGTTACTGTTATTATACTGTCATTATAATCTTTTCAGTAATTTTCATATTGTAAGTAAACTTTTAGATAGTAGTAATTTTGTACAAGATCTCATATACTCCTATTTTTATTTTTTCTGTAGAGCATCAAAAAAGTTAAAAAGCAAAAAATATGTAGCCAAAAGAAAAAGCTATTTGGCTACTCAAATATATTTTCCTTCAAAACTTCTGACCTACACTTCATAGATACTTTATTAAAGGGGTGTAAAATTGTGATTTTATCAAATTCAAGATTATTTGGGATTCCAAAGGACTGTAAATATTTTAATCCTGTTTAATACTTACCAATACTTAAAACTCACTTGAGAATATTCTCTAAATTTGTTATCTATTATTATTTGACTTCTTAAAAAAAACTTCTTCCTTTACAAGTGTTTTACGATAATACCTTATAGAATAGAAAAAAAAATATAAAGCCTGTTTAGTTACTTGTTTTGAATAAGAAACAAGGCAGTGTCCTTTGAAATTCTTGTAATATTACATTTTACAGAAGAAAGGCTACATTACATCTGCTATAAATAAATAAGAGGTTCCCCTTCTTTGAACAACGCACTGAGCGGCATTGTTTGATAAATTTAGCAGAGAATATACAAGAATATACAGGAAGAAGGGCTCTGGGCGACCAATAATGATANCAATAGAATTAGGAAAGAAAAAAAAAAAAAAAATTGGTGATTCTTTGATTGACCTCACAAAGTTGGTCATTATCAAAGGTTAACTTTAGACTTGAGGCATTTGAAGAGATCTACTTTTGAGAAGGCTATCTCTTCATTTATTTGTTTTTCCATATATAGTTCACGACTTACTGCAATAAATTTTGTTTTATTTACAAACTTGTTAAATTAATCCTTTGATAGATGCCCTGATCAGTTTCATTATCTTCTCCTGGGAAACCCCATTCTTTCACGAAATTCTAAACAGAAAGTAAGACAGCTTCTGTTTACAGAGTCATAGGCTGCTTGCTCATAAGTACACAGATAAGGCAAGTTATCTCCAATCTTTTCTGAAGCATTTCAGAATAAATATTTGATCTGAAGATCTCCTTCCTCTAAATCTTACCTCAGCCTGGGGCCACTTCATAGTATGAAGTCATTCTGATGATCATGATATATGTCAGGATTTTGTACATGACAGGGAGTAACGGTACACCTCTGAAATTTTGCATTCGGTCATGGAACCTTCTTCAAGATTGACAGATGGGATCTGAGTTATTTGAAACATTTTTTCTCTACAGATCTTGAAATCTAACTGATGTATCATGGCTATGAAGATCCCCACTTTTGAATAACTCTAGTGGCAAGCTATTAATTTCAGAAGTTTTTTTAAAAAGTTTTCAGCTAATATCAGTGTAAAGTTCTTTAACTTGATCAGTCTGCCAGTTGCTNCAAATTTGGTCATTATCAAAGGTTAACTTTAGACTTGAGACATTTGAAGAGATCTACTTTTGTGAAGGCTATCTCTTCATTTATATGTTTTTCCATATATAGTTCACGGCTTACTGCAATAAATTTTGTTTTATTTACAAACTTGTTAAATTAAGCCTTTGATAGATGCCCTGATCAGTTTCATTATCTTCTCCTGGGCAACCCCATTCTTTCATGAAATTCTAAAGACAGCTTCTGTTTACAGAGTCATAGGCTGCTTGCTCACAAGTACACAGATAAGGCAAGTTATCTCCTATCTTTTCTGAAGCATTTCAGGATAAATATTTGATCTGAAGATCTCCTTCCTCTAAATCTTACTTCAGCCTGGGGCCACTTCATAGTATGAACTCATTCTGATGATCATGATATATGTCAGGATTTTGTAAATGACAGGGAGTAACGGTACACCTCTGAAATTTTGCTTTCGGTCATGGAACCTTCTTCAAGATTGACAGATGGGATCTGAGTTATTTGAAACATTTTTTTCTCTCCAGATCTTGAAATCTAACTAATGTATTATGGCTATGAAGATCCCCACTTTTGAATAGCTCTAGTGGCAAGCTATTAATTTCAGAAGTTTTTTTTTAAGTTTTCAGCTAATATCAGTGTAAAATTATTTAACTTGATCAGCCTGCCAGTTTCTTTCTATGTCCTCTGATCTTTCCTTTATAAAAACTCTTTCCTCAGAATTGGGCTCACCACCCTTTTGGTCACCTCATATTTTTCTAAGATGATTGGTGGTTTTTTTTTTTTTTTTTTTTTTTTTTTTTTTTTTTTTTTTTTTTTTTNACCAACACTAAGTTTCTCTTTTTTTCAACAAGTAGGCATATGTAATATTAATAGTAAAATAAATGTCTTTTACAAGTTTTGATATTAGTTTTAAATCAGAATTTATTCATTCAATTTTTCTTTCAAGTGCTTTCATACCTTCTATAGCATTTGAAAATCAATAAATATTTCAGTTTGGTGTTGAAAGACCATTACTATTTGATTCAATTAATGCGAGGGAATAGAATAAAAAATCTAACTGTCGAGTTAGGTTCGTGCCCTCGCTGGGATAGTTAGATTTTTTATTCTATTCCCTCGAAGTAATTGATTTAAATTTATGTGGGATTAAATACCACAATAAAATTAATATTTATAAATGAAAATAAAAAGTAAATAATGAGAGTTGATGATTAGCTAGACAATGTCAGCTACTTCGAGCTTAACTTAGACAAAGGCTTCCTAAAACAGTAAATATTCTAGATTATGTTAAGTCTCAATCTTCCTTCTCTATTTTGGCAGGCGAAGTACTTAACAACCCTAAACATAAAAAAGTATTTATTTTTGGAGCAGGGGCAAATGGCCTGAAGATTGTTAGTAAAAACAAAGTGAGTGACTACTATTTCAATATCTTATATAACTCCACACACACTAATTGCATCTTATTATCATTTCCATATAACAAAAATAAATATATGGCTCACTGGAAGAATTATATATATGAGATAAATTGTATGATTTACAAATTTAGTACATTATTTCATAATATTAAGTTTATTATGTTAACAATTATAAAAGCATAGTTATTAAAATTAAAGATATGTATATAAATATATCCAAAGTAGATTGCAGTCAAATGGTGATTCAGTCTATTCCACTGATACGTGATTATTTAAAACAAAGTGCCAAAGAAAATTATTGTGGCAATTTTTTATAAATACTGGCCTTGGACCCATTAAGACTGACTATTATGACCCACCCTCAAGGATTATTTTAACAGAAGACTAGGTAGAACATCATAACTTTAGTAACTTACCTCTAATATTTGACCTCTCCATCGNATAGCTCTAGTGGCAAGCTATTAATTTCAGAAGTTTTTTTTTAAGTTTTCAGCTAATATCAGTGTAAAATTATTTAACTTGATCAGCCTGCCAGTTTCTTTCTATGTCCTCTGATCTTTCCTTTATAAAAACTCTTTCCTCAGAATTGGGCTCACCACCCTTTTGGTCACCTCATATTTTTCTAAGATGATTGGTGGTTTTTTTTTTGCTTTTCTTCTCTCCTGGATGGCCTTCCAGTACTCATCTGCAAACCATTAGTGACCATCGTTGTTGGTATCTAGTATGCAGGATGTAATTATATACACATTTAAGGAAAAAATCTGTAATACCTCAGTAGATAAATTTCTTTAGAATTAGTTTAAACTTAACACGTAAATTATAGCCCTTCATTGAACCTTCAGGTCAGCATTTGGGCTTATAATAAGATAGAGGAGGCAAGCATTATGATATTTCCTTTTATCAGCTTGGCGGTCATAAATTTTCATCAAAACTATACCAATTTATATTAATTACATTTATTAATAATAGCAATGCATCATTTGAGGTAATCTATAAACAATTATTATTTTATGTGATAAATAAATCAAGAAGAAGATACAAATTATTAAAATTCTACTCAGTACCTTAGTCACATCAAATGGATTCCAAGAAAAGTTTTGTGCTTGGATTGGGGTCATGATTTGTATGCTGAAATTCCAAGATGGATAGTTGCCGAGAGAAATACTATTGTAGAGGTCCCGGATATAGTAATCAGGATCGACGCCAGCTATCTGAGCAGCAGTGTTAGGATCCATGTTTTGAACACCTTGGTTACTCTAAAAGAAGTTTGGCAAATTTTGAATTAAAAATTTAAATCAGCTTTCTTTTTCACAATTTTTATTTATATGTACAAGTTTTTAATTAAACTGAAACTTTTCCGATAAACAGTATGTTTTTAATTTATACATGCATGTTAGTTTTGAGCATTTACTTACAATCAAATGAAATTTGCAGTATACTTGGCTTCCTTCTTCATTGATTAAAGAAAAGGTATTTGGGCCAAAACCGTTCATGGTTCTGTAATTCTGAGGAATCCCAAGGTCACTATAAACCAGCAAGCTTGCAAATGTGGTACTTACCTCAAGCGATATGAAGTCCCAAAACATGTTCCAATCCTGAAATTATCGCAGAAAACCAATTAGTAGTAAATATTTCGCATTGTATTCTGTAGTTAAAAACAAAAACTCTCGCATAAAACATAAAATGATTTTGCTTACCCTTAAATGAGTAACTGGATTTCTTTTTTGAGAATGTACAAAGCTAGGGAACAGAAGAGGATCACGAATCCAAAATATGGGCATATTAAGACCAACTAAGTCCCAGTTGCCTTCTTCAGTATAAAATTTTATAGCAAAACCTCGAAAATCTCTGGGGAAAAAATCAAAGCACCAACACTAAGTTTCTCTTTTTTTCAACAAGTAGGCATATGTAATATTAATAGTAAAATAAATGTCTTTTACAAGTTTTGATATTAGTTTTAAATCAGAATTTATTCATTCAATTTTTCTTTCAAGTGCTTTCATACCTTCTATAGCATTTGAAAATCAATAAATATTTCAGTTTGGTGTTGAAAGACCATTACTATTTGATTCAATTAATGCGAGGGAATAGAATAAAAAATCTAACTGTCGAGTTAGGTTCGTGCCCTCGCTGGGATAGTTAGATTTTTTATTCTATTCCCTCGAATTAATTGATTTAAATTTATGAGGGATTAAATACCACAATAAAATTAATATTTATAAATGAACAATGAAAAAGTAAATAATGAGAGTCGATGATTAGCTAGACAATGTCAGCTACTTCGAGCTTAACTTAGACAAAGGCTTCCTAAAACAGTAAATATTCTAGATTATTATTGTGGCAATTTTTTATAAATACTGGCCTTGGACCCATTAAGACTGACGATTATGACCCACCCTCAAGGATTATTTTAACACAAGACTAGGTAGAATATCATAACTTTAGTAACTTACCTCTAACATTTGACCTCTCCATCGAGATACCTATAAGAGATTTACAGTGGTTTTATCAGAGCCCTAATCATAGTTATGACAAACAGACCATTAAAGTTATTATAAATAAGTCATACCCCAATAAAAAACTTCCAGTTAACTATCAAAATGTGAGAGATCTTCGAACTAAATTGCCTGTTCTTCAGAGAAATACTATCTCCCCTGAAAATGATTTATAGCTTTCACTTGGTGCACAGAGATATGGTTAACTGCAAATACAGAAGACTGAATTATTTAGCCCAGGCTTTTCTATACTCAGAAATGATCGGTCAGTCCAACATACTAAGAAGGAAAGAGGTGGAGCTCTTGTAGCCGTGAAAAATACTTTTCACTCACTTTGCCAGTGTAAATAACCTGGAAATTTTGAAGAAATTTGGGTCTCTCTTAAAATACCATCAAAAATGCTCTGATTTGTGTGGTGCATTTTCCTTTAAATTACCCCTTACTTATTATGAAAATTGATTGGACGAGTGACCCAATATGGAACTAAAAATACAAATGATGTTTGCCTAAAATGGGACTTAAATGTGAGAGGTTTTAAGGGCTACATAGGTTACAGGTGTAGTGATGTAGCAAACTCAAGTATTATTCATACTCTAAGAGACAAAGCTGTTTCTCTCACTAATTCAAATAAATGATATTTTTAAAAATGACAGTGTACTACTGGATCTACTTTTACTTATCATCCACCAACTCTTCAGTTCTGGGTTTGGATTGGCATATGGGGAAAACAGGATTCATGGTGGGGACTGGGAGGTTGAAGATCGTTGCCAGGTTTGGTTTTTCACCAAGAAGTGAGGGAGAAGTACTGAATGGGGTCCTGCGACTCACATCCAGATTGTTTTTAAAATGTTGGATGTACAGAGAGCAAAGCTTCTTTAGATGCCTAGCTCTATTGTTATTTAACTTTTTGTTGGCTAAACTAAGTATATTATTTAGCTTACACATAATAAATTCTAAAACACTAAGATGGCCCCTCCTTATGCTCCTTGTGGGTCAACGTGAAAAATGTTCCTCCCACCTTTTGCAACCCATCATCTCGAAAAGATATCTGGATAATATTTTTATGATTTGGACCCACAGGAATCCCTATCCACATTCCTAGAGGACCTTAATAAGGCTTTTTCCATAAAGTTCACATAGAATATATCTAAAGACAAAGACACTTTTCTGGATGTTGATATAAAATTTGTAGACAACCACTTCGTCACTGGTGTTTACATCAAGCCCACTAACAAACAGCAGTATTTACATTATTCCAGCTGCCACCCTCCACATACCAAGAGGTCCTTACCTTACTCTCCCTCCTCTCGGGGCCACTGTATCTGTAATTCTCAAGAAACATTAGAGAATTACTTAGGATCCCTAAAAAAATCTCTTCTTCAAAGGGATTATCCACCCAAACTCCTCAACAGAAAAATCCTTCCTTTGAACCGAACTTTCCACCCTAAACCTAAATCTCCTAATGCCCAAACTCCTAACCGGGTTACTGAGTATTTTTCCCGGGGTAGAAGGTATCAAGACCATAATCTAAAGATACACGAAGCCCTCCCTATTATTCAGAACAACCCATCCACCAGCTCCCTACTATCACAAAAACCTGGCATTACGTACAGAAAAGTCCCCACCCTCCAAGATATACTAAACAGAAAAAAACTGTCTTTCAAAACCCTCACAAATTTACGAAAACAAGGTACATGGCCTTGTAACAAAAGCAGATGCTTATCCTGTCCAATTATAAAAACTGGCAACAGGTTCTCCAGTGTCAACACCCACTTAAAAATATAAAATCCAATCCTCATCAACATGCACATCCAAAAATTGTGTATGCAATTAATGTAATTTTGCCACTTTTTCTATAGGTGGAGTATAGAGGCCAAGGAGTGTGAAACTGCCTTTATTGTCCTAAATATTTTTCTATCAAAATGTTAAGTATATAATTGTTGAAAAATTATATTTGATGTGTGCATGAGTATGTTTAAAAATGTGCATTTGGGTGAATGTCTGTGTGCACATACAAGCATGCACATGTAAGTGTGCTAGCATGAATATGAAAGTAATCCATATTTTTAGCTTCTTCTGGTAGGTTTAGTAAAGAACTGGATTTTTTTTTTTTTTTTTTGCCATTGTACTAGGTAGTGCTTGAAATCCTTTTGTAAACTATTAAAAACAGAAATATATGAGGAATGAACCAGAAATATTAAAATCATTCAGCTGGGCTGTAATTGGCTGAATTTTATCAAGATAAGTATATAATAGAAAGATCCAACATAAAATACTCCTATTTAATTGAATATTGATTGTTTGGATAAACACTTATTTCATAACGGATATAGTTCAGAGATTTTAAGAGTAATTATTTGCCATGGCAACTGAATTGCAGAATTCACAGAGAAGTAGATATAATGTATATCTCCTTAAGTGGGTTTTCTCATCTCTTCCACAATAAATAATATCATCTCCTGCCCCCTTTTTCCTCTAAATATACAATGCAAGAACTATTTGCAACATCATATAGTATCTAATTTTTAGATCAAAATTATTGACAAAATATTCATATCCAGCAGTGTTTTTAAAAATGGAGTCACAATTTATAATATATTATTGAAATAAAAATTTTCAGGAGAGGTTATTCAAGCAACTTTACATAGGGGTATCTGTGTCAATAAAGGTGACTATTTGTTATCAGGATTACAAATCATTCAATGTTGGAAAAATGACAGTACTGATCAAGGCTATGTATTAAGCCAATTGTGGCAGATTTTTTTAGATCTTTTTGATAAGCTTCTAAAATTGAATTTTGATAAATTATTAAACTGACAGGAGTATAGATGCGGGATCTTGGTTTTGGGCATGGCCTACTGAAAGCATCTAGTACAAAAATAAAAAAAAAATAAATTATGTTAGAGATTAAGTAGAAATTTGATACATCTTAAATATAACTTTCAAATAAGTTCTTAATTTTATCATTGCTTCATTCTATTAGACTGTAAACCAGTTTACAAAAAAATGCTGGCAGAAGAGTGTTTGTAAGAGTACGAGGTACATATAGCATTATAGTAGCAAGGTTAAAGATAACTTTAAAAAATAGCGAACAACAAATAAGTTAGAAAACAACAAATATTATTTGAATGTTTGCAAGTAAATATTATTTTGAAACTGCAGCAAGAAAATTATTATTACTTCTAAACTAAATGGTCCTTGAACAATTTCTTGAATAGCAGTGCTTTTTGAAAATAGGTGGAACATTTTAAACAACTATAAAGTTCAAATGTTTGATGCAGGTATTTAAACTTAAATAACATACTTCAAGATTAAATTAAAATAACTACTTGAAATGGCCCTCACAAACAAAAATAAGTGTTGCCACATGACAGCATTGTCATTAATATCGTTCCACATTGCCAATAACGCTGGAGAAATTAGTCAGGGTTTTGGCCAGGAAAATAAAATACTCCAAAATTTTTGGGCAATTATTTTATTATTGCCAACATTTTGACTTAACTTGTTATTCATCATCAGGGCGATAGTGATATCTAGAGAGATCTCACATCTCATGGATGTCGGCAATAATAAAATGATTACCCAACAATTTTGGAGTATTTTATTTTTCTGATCCTGGCTGAAACCTTGACTAATTTCTCCAACATAATACTCGACGACCAATGAACCTCCAATCACAGCCAATAACACACAGATTTATTTTTGGAACATCTCAAAAACATTTTATCTGGCAAACCATCAGTTGTATTTTTAGAATGAAGCACAAAAGAGATTTTATAATGCATAAATTAATGAGATGAAATAGCAAANACTATCACAAAAACCTGGCATTACGTACAGGAAAGTCCCCACCCTCCAAGATATACTAAACAGAAAAAAACTGTCTTTCAAAACCCTCACAAATTTATGAAAACAAGGTACATGGCCTTGTAACAAAAGCAGATGCTTATCCTGTCCAATTATAAAAACTGGCAACAGGTTCTCCAGTGTCAACACCCACTTAAAAATATAAAATCCAATCCTCATCAACATGCACATCCAAAAATTGTGTATGCAATTAATGTAATTTTGCCACTTTTTCTATAGGTGGAGTATAGAGGCCAAGGAGTGTGAAACTGCCTTTATTGTCCTAAATATTTTTCTATCAAAATGTTAAGTATATAATTGTTGAAAAATTATATTTGATGTGTGCATGAGTATGTTTAAAAATGTGCATTTGGGTGAATGTCTGTGTGCACATACAAGCATGCACATGTAAGTGTGCTAGCATGAATATGAAAGTAATCCATATTTTTAGCTTCTTCTGGTAGGTTTAGTAAAGAACTGGATTTTTTTTTTTTTTTTTTGCCATTGTACTAGGTAGTGCTTGAAATCCTTTTGTAAACTATTAAAAACAGAAATATATGAGGAATGAACCAGAAATATTAAAATCATTCAGCTGGGCTGTAATTGGCTGAATTTTATCAAGATAAGTATATAATAGAAAGATCCAACATAAAATACTCCTATTTAATTGAATATTGATTGTTTGGATAAACACTTATTTCATAACGGATATAGTTCAGAGATTTTAAGAGTAATTATTTGCCACGGCAACTGAATTGCAGAATTCACAGAGAAGTAGATATAATGTATATCTCCTTAAGTGGGTTTTCTCATCTCTTCCACAATAAATAATATCATCTCCTGCCCCCTTTTCCCTCTAAATATACAATGCAAGAACTATTTGCAACATCATATAGTATCTAATTTTTAGATCAAAATTATTGACAAAATATTCATATCCAGCAGTGTTTTTAAAAATGGAGTCACAATTTATAATATATTATTGAAATAAAAATTTTCAGGAGAGGTTATTCAAGCAACTTTACATAGGGGTATCTGTGTCAATAAAGGTGACTATTTGTTATCAGGATTATAAATCATTCAATGTTGGAAAAATGACAGTACTGATCAAGGCTATGTATTAAGCCAATTGTGGCAGATTTTTTTTAGAGATTTTTGATAAGCTTCTAAAATTGAATTTTGATAAATTATTAAACTGACAGGAGTATAGATGCGGGATCTTGGTTTTGGGCATGGCCTACTGAAAGCATCTAGTACAAAAATAAAAAAAAAATAAATTATGTTAGAGATTAGGTAGAAATTTGATACATCTTAAATATAACTTTCAAATAAGTTCTTAATTTTATCATTGCTTCATTCTATTAGACTGTAAACCAGTTTACAAAAGAATGCTGGCAGAAGAGTGTTTGTAAGAGTACGAGGTACATATAGCATTATAGTAGCAAGGTTAAAGATACCTTTAAAAAATAGCGAACAAGGTTAGAAAACAACCAATATTATTTGAATGTTTGCAAGTAAATATTATTTTGAAACTGCAGCAAGAAAATTATTATTACTTCTAAACTAAATGGTCCTTGAACAATTTCTTGAATAGCAGTGCTTTTTGAAAATAGGTGGAACATTTTAAACAACTATAAAGTTCAAATGTTTGATGCAGGTATTTAAACTTAAATAACATACTTCAAGATTAAATTAAAATAACTACTTGAAATGGCCCTCACAAACAAAAATAAGTGTTGCCACATGACAGCATTGTCATTAATATCGTTCCACATTGCCAATAACGCTGGAGAAATTAGTCAGGGTTTTGGCCAGGAAAATAAAATACTCCAAAATTTTTGGGCAATTATTTTATTATTGCCAACATTTTGACTTAACTTGTTATTCATCATCAGGGCGATAGTGATATCTAGAGAGATCTCACATCTCATGGATGTCGGCAATAATAAAATGATTACCCAACAATTTTGGAGTATTTTATTTTTCTGATCCTGGCTGAAACCTTGACTAATTTCTCCAGCATAATACTCGACGACCAATGAACCTCCAATCACAGCCAATAACACACAGATTTATTTTTGGAACATCTCAAAAACATTTTATCTGGCAAACCATCAGTTGTATTTTTAGAATGAAGCACAAAAGAGATTTTATAATGCATAAATTAATTAAATGAAATAGCAAAGACATAAAAAATATCTTGAGTAAACTAAAAGCTAATAACAAGTAAACTTAATAACACGTTACTTAATAACAAGCTCATAAGTAATATGACTGTTACAAAACAAGTAATGTCAAGCCAATGAGAACTTGTTTTACTCCTTCAACAATAATATAATTTTTATTATTTAATTATAAATTGTGGTCTTCAGAATTTACCCTAAAAACTTGAATCATAAAATGACTTGAATTAATTGAAATAAATGAACAGTTGGAGAATCTTTTTATACACTTTAGTTCCACATTGGAGTAAACCACAAGGCTAAAATTTAACAAGGGAAGCTAACATTATAGTGAAAAGTTAGGGCTTAGCTTAATTA
>KZ810400.1:68213-83348 GCA_000696205.2 Oncopeltus fasciatus
TTTAAAATTTGGTGAAAGTCTATCTAGCCTCCTAGTAGAAAAACCAGAAGGTCTCATTTCCCATTAACACCGGTTAGTGTTTTTGGCAATGATAAAGTTTAAAGTAATTTTTTTTTTAAATAATCAATTTTAAAAATTGGAACTCTATGTATACATCTAAATTTCAGTACAATTATTTATTTTATTTAGAAGGGAGCTCTTGATTTTTACTCTCCTCTCCTAGCATTCTATGCATATTGCAGATAATAATAACTATAAGAAAGAAAATTTTTTGAGAACATACCTGACAGTGTCGGCAGATCCAGACTCACCAGCAACCTGAGAAAACCTTACAAAGAGAGGTGTGGTTTTGCCCACTTCAGCAAATACACTAGCTTTAGAATATTTTGTTATTTCTGAGTTTGTAACTGTGAAAGTTCCATATGCCCCTGAAATAATAATTCCCAACATTTACTTGAAAATTAAAATAATATTGCTGTATTCAAACTAAAGAATTATAATTTAATTTTATTCTATTGTTATAAAATACACATTCTATTTTTATTATATTTAATATTACTGTTTTAATTTGTTAAGCCCATTATATAAGAACTTTTATTATGATAAAACATCCAAATTAATGAGGTAAAATAGAATTCTGTTTTACATATTCTCACAAGAAAATTGAGCTATTTACATGGGTCCAATGCTATTATTTTTAAAAAATGTCTATAGAAGTCAAAATATGTGGCTTGTTTAAAATTATATATATATATACATGCACACTGAACAACTAAATATCCCCTTCACCAATCTTTATACAAACCATTGCTTGAGTTTGTTAATATCACAAACCAGGAAAGGGGAGGGTTAAAGAATGATGAAATTGTTAATATTTTATTATTTATGTAAACACAGGCACACATGTGCTCTCACACAGACACAAATTGAGTGTTTTCTCTTGTATCCACAATTTTCAAAATAAAAAACCAAGCATTAATGACCACTGGTAGTCAATCCGCACTATTAAAAAAGAAAAAAAAAAGAACCATATTTAGTAAATAACTTTATTCCTGTAGACCGTTTAATGAAACTGAAATCAGTCACTTCCAAACATAGATTTGAAAATAGATGTTTAAGGTAACTAAAGGCCTTTAAATTTAGGCTCATAAATATAACACAAGAACTATTTCTGAAAAGTATTCTCTTGTGGCTCATCCGTTTTAAAGGAGTCAATGTTACAACAGTTAAATTATTTCTGTCATATAAACTTTTTTTTAAAAAGAAAACAAACTATTTTTCTTTAAAATATGAAATCTAATATTAAAGTTTTTAGGAAATAACATAAACATATTAATCTCTAATACATAATGTTAATTATTTACCCAGGTTATAAAATGTAGAATAGGGGCTATAATTACCTGCTCCTTTTGCATGAACAACCCTTTCAGGAATTCTTTCCCTGTCAAAGTGTTGAAGCTCATTGATGAAAGCAGTATCTTCAATCAGCATAGGCCCATTAGGGCCTACAGTCATCACATTTCCTGGGTCAAAAACAGGGCTTCCAAAGCTAGTTGTGTAATTTGCAGGATTCTGAAATGAGAATTATTTTGTTACCCTTTACTTATTTATTATTAAGTACTAAATGTGACTGATAGAAATTCCTTAGAAAGATATTGTGAACCAGACTGATGTCATGATGATTTTAGTGGAATTGTGGGTATAATTTTTATTAGAACAAAGTAATGAGTACTTTGCCTTCCCCACAAATTTCTTTATTGTGTCTGAAATACACTTTTGACCCTAATGGGTCATCTTCAGTACTACTAACTTTACAAATGAAACAACCATTAAATATTAGCAATAAAAAAAAAATAAAAAAAGAGCAACAGTTGCAAAGCAGCGGCTTACAATATAAGTTAAATGAGAATAATAGGTCTCTCCTATTATCCTAACTTCTGATGCTTCACTCTGCCTGTTGAATGCCAAGAGATTATTAGTATTTAATTTTTATATTTTCTAGCTTTTCGAGTTTGTATGCCTTGGTCTCAGACTGGAGAAAAGAAACTTTGTGTGGACCCCTCAGACACATAAATTTAAGTTTAAAGCATTTTTAGTCTTTCCGCTTAAAATACTTCTTGCATGTACACTAAAAATGTTTTACATTTAAAGAAAGTGTCCCTACTCCCCTTGAAAAAATATTATTCCTCAGATACCCGAAGAAAGTGATCTACCATCTTTAAGCACTTTAGTCATAGGACCAAGGTGGGTCATTAAAATTTGGTAGGTGTTGCTGTAATATGTTTCCCAGTAGTCAAGGACTCCGCATTCTCCTAGAAAAAGAGGTCTGTGAAAACTGGGATTTTCATTCTCTGCTTTCAGATGTTGGGATGGGCAGGAGTTAAGGCATAAAAAATGTCAAGTTCTTGAACTTCTTAGAACTTCAATATGGTTAGTCAGTCTCGTTTTACCTATAGAAATGCATATATTGCAGATATATTACATTAACATACTAAATATATACAAACAGAATAGCTTGTCAACTCTCTGGCAGTAAAAGCTTTTCAGAAGGCACAAAAAAAACTTGGTATGTGGCTTATTTATAAAACAAAACAAGAAACATCCTTAATAAACTGATTTTAGTGGGATTAAAAATTGTTTTTACGTTGCAATATTATAGTTATATAGGTTTACTACAAAATAGTTTTAATATTGATCTAGTTAACTTGATGAAAGCCAACTTTTTTGTAGTATTTAACGATAAACATGCTTTTTAAATATTTGAAGTGTAAATAAACTAGTATGAGGGTGAGGACTCAAGCCTTATAATTACTGCAGGAACCTCAATTTCTTATTTTTCTTAATGAAAATAGACTTATGTTAAATTCATTTAGTCTTGCATTAAATCTACATTACTTACGAAAAGACTTACTCTTTTAATGCTGTCGTAAGCTTAGGACGAAGTCTTCATAAGGAGAATCTTTAAAATGTTGATCCCATTATAAAAAAGGACCAAAATTCAAGCACATTTGCTTGGTTCCCATGAGATGGTCCTGTTTCTCTTATTTAATAGGCAATTAATGTAGACTGGAACTGGGTATTACCCAGGCACTATTAATAAGTGAATGTTGATGGGTGTGATAGAGCGGTGGCGCGAAATATCTCACCATGGCGAGTTCTCAGTTTCCTAGACTAAGTAAATGATTTTGTAATTGCAGCCAGTTCCAAGCGTGCTTTGAGGGAAGCATTTCTTGACATAAAAAGAGGAATAGGAAAGGGACGGGGGAGTCCTTCATATAGAAACTTTTAAAATGAGGGAATCTTCATTCAATTAATTTTTTTGAGCTTCCTAAATATCTGGGTATAAAATTGAATATTTACGTTAATCCTATATATTGAGATTTGTTAATTAAAGATTTGCCATTATTTAATCATTACAATTTTTTCTAATTCAAGTTTTTTATAGAACACTGCCTCTGATGTTAGTAAATAGCATTGGCAATGGCATTGGATCAGAAAGGATGTTATTGCCTTATTCAAAATATTCACTAAATTATGAAAAAAATACACCACTTGTAATTAATTATTTTTGCTTGAAATGGAAATTACATGAACTGCAGCTTAAGTAAATTATTAAAGCGAGTAATGGGTTTAGGTCAAACTAAACCCCCCTTTTTAATTTTCAATGCAATCTGAAATTTAAAAAAGGCTAGATTTATTTATTTTTTTAAATCTACATGTCTGGCAGTAATATGTTTATAAAAATAATATGAGTCAATTAAAAAAGATCAGTCAATCAGTTAATTTTAGAGTAAATGGCAAATTAAATTTGACGACGACCGCGGCAAATTTAGGAGAGAAGGTGACATTTTGCAAACAATTTTTTTTAAAACGTTGTGAATTTGTCCGGTTAGTTTTGAGGCACATTTGGGATAAATATCGACTTATATATCTTTAAAAGTTTCCTTATATTTTAGGTTTTAATTAAACCTTCTCTTCTATTGGACTAATTTTTACAGCTAATCGAAAATAATTTTGAATAATCGTTTTCTTGCTGCATACTGAGGTAAGTTTCTTTTAAAGATAAATACAGTCATCTAGAGTTAAATACATCTTAACCGTCATTCCTAATAGTGCGATTTCGCATTCATTAGTATGAATAGCTATTTAAATAGCAGATATTAGGTTTTGTCCAAAAGAAATAAAAACCGCGTTCTATGGATTTCAGTTCAACACCTACTTCTTAGATTATGTTTTTGCTGATGAACTTCTTGAGCCTTTGAAATTAAATAAAGCTAAACATTATGAAACATATGCAGCCAGACACAAACACACAAATATTTTTTTTGAGGAAACTTGGAAAAGGGAAATTGCATGGAAATGTGTACCCTTAAAAGACTCTGAAAGTAGTTGAGGTTAACAAGTACTGAAGGAATTGAGGTTAACAAGTACTGAAGGAATTGAGGTTAACAAGTACTGAAGGAATTGAGGTTAACAAGTACTAAAGGAGTTGAGGTTAGCAAGTACTGAAGGAGTTGAGGTTAACAAGTACTGAAGGAGTTGAGGTTAACAAGTACTGAAGGAGTTGAGGTTAACAAGTACTGATGGAGTTGAGGTTAACAAGTACTGAAGGAATTGAGTGTTTTCCAGAAACTTCGAATTGTCAGATTACTCTCTATAGAATGTAACTTTTATTAATGTAAATTCATGCAATACTTATTAGGTAAATATAGGTTATAAGTACAATTAATATGGGGAAAAACATTTTAAATTTTTAAGTAAAAATAAATTTTTCCGCATTTTATATTATCTATCAAACTTCTACAAAATATTTGTAGTTCTTTGGTATGCAATTTATTTTATTTACCAATTCATTCAAGAAAATATTCTAAATTTCACAAAGCAATGAACTTTGTTCATCAAAAGAGAATATTCTCAAGCGGTTAAAATTTAGAACATATAAAATATTGGTAAAAATAAAATAAAAGTAATATAGCTAATAAAAATGTTATGAATTAGTTAAAAAGGTTAGAAATGTTAGGTAAAAATAATTGTGCATTCATGAATTGTTGGGGATTAAAAAAATTAACTACTATTAGTTAATTTATTTTTGAAGATTTTGGCTTAAAAAGTTTTTTACTTATTAATCATTTTTCAGTTTTAAATATTAAATTTTGAATGGTGCATTGAAATAAAAATTATAGAAATGAGGTAAAAATTAATTTTAAAAACTTGGAAAAATAAAAACCAATTTTATATGTAATGGTAAGCTTATTAATAATATTATTAATTTTAATATTTGGTGATATACTTACTGGATTGTTTTGAGCAAATTGAACCAGTTGGAGAGAAGCAGGATTTTCAGGGCCGAACCCCATATTATCTGGGAGGGAAAAAGAAGAAAGAAAAAAAACTTTAATACAAAAATAATTAAATTATTGTTTTAATAAACTGGGACAAAGCTATACAATTATAAGAACTAAAATAATTAAATTAGTTTTATTTGTAGTCAGGAGTAACCAAAATGACTAGGAGTAGGTCATAGAGAAGAGCAAACATTAAGAAAAATAAAATAATTTCTTTAATTTATGCCTAGGCTGGTGATGTGAAGCAGAACTACAAAGGATAATATTAAATTCCACAAAATTTAAAAAAAAAAATTTTATTACATAATAGCTTCTATATTTGTAGTATGAGTCATTATTTAAATTTAATAATGTAATAACTAATTTAACAAACTATGAGATTTTTATGTAACTATAATAAACATTCTAAATGTTTAAAAATTACATATTATCATAGTGTTTAAAACTAGTTGCATTTTTGACTCAATGGCAAAATTTATATATCATTTTAATAGGTTACCCTATTGTCTTTAACAGGAATTTGAATAATTTTCTTACTAGAAAAATTAAGTAAAAATAAGGGGAAAAACAACAATATTTCAGCATTTTATTATTCTAGAAATTTAACAATTTATGACTTGAAGAAGAAGAATTATCTGAGCTTTACGAATCCTCTACTAAATTTTATTTTTTAGTTGAGAAATCAGGATCATTGGTGAAGCTTACAACCTATCCTCAGTTGATAATGTCTCTATAATATAGTTAATACAGTGGATTTTTTCTTGTAGATTCTTACTCACAAAAATACGGGTAGTAGGGGAAGGATAATGAAAAAACTGGTGACTGTGATATATAAAGAAAATAAGAACAGGAGGGATAAAGAGTGTAGTGGACACACAAAAAGAAAAAAAAAAACAGTATAAAATTTGTGTTCACTATGCTCTTTATCCCACCTGTTCTTATTTAATATATATATGGTGACAATATACCATTTTTGTGTGTGTCAATTTATATTCTTAATATATTATTAATAAGTAATTAAATCATACNCATAACATGTGGAATACTTAAACTATTTGTAGCATAGACCAAATGCTCATATTAATAATACTAAATAATGAGCCTTGTCAATGAGTAACTTTAATCAATATCCTTATACTAGTTTTTTTTTTCTGAATCTTATTTATGTCTACTAGGGCAAGTAGGACGGAGAAATAAATTTTCATATATTCTCAAGTGGATTACTGCGTAGTTATGTATTAAAAAATGTTTTTTTTTTAATTTAAGTTTATTTATTATTATGATATACTGGTTACCAAAGTTATCACTATCTTACTTACGTTTTTTTGCTTTAATTTGATTATCTTTAACCATACTGGCTTCAATAAAATTTATTCTTAGTTTATTTTGTAATGTATCCAGAATTTTGGGTCCACTAACAATCAAAATTATTTTGTTAATTTTTTACTTTTTAAACTACTTATGTGATTAAACTATTTTTTTTTTCTTTTTATAGCTTTATGGAGTTTTGACTGCCGCTTAAAGCATTGCCACCATCTTACAAGGTATTTCATTATATTATATTCTTTTGTGAAGTCTCTTATTTTAGAAACATTATTTTTGATATTATTGGTTGGTAATAATGTTGTTTGTTCACAATACTTCCTTTATTAATTTATAATCTGAATTCAATTTGGTCATAATACTTAAAAGTTTTGCTCATTTTTTTAAAAACTTATGTAACAAATCATATATGTAAGTCAATTAGCGTAAGTTTTTAGTAGTCCCATATTTTTCGATTACATCAGTTGCAGTATATTATATACCTTCATAGATGACATTTATTCTTTGTATATGTTGGTTTAAAATAATTAAATAATCCAACAAAGTTATTTTAAATATGTATTTTGGAGATATTGGATCTATATACCCCAAAAGTATATTTATTTCACAGTGTAAATATGGATTTAAGAATTTTACTGGAAATTGAATGAGGAAACATCTCTGGCAATTTTCAATTCTGTGATATTCCTAAAAAAAATCAATATATTGAACACTGTCATATGATGCGACTTAAATCCCATAGACATTTATAAACAAAATTTGACAAACATAAAATATAGTGAATAAGTAAGCATAAATAAAAACATTAAAACTAAATAAACAGTTTTAAGACAATGAATAGGTTATCATCCTATAGCCTCTATATTTGCTGGGGGTTCAGTCTGCGGATACTTGTTGAATGTCCTATTTCTTTGGGAAAAACGTAGGAGATATTCTGGAAGTACAATAAAAATGTACTTAATAGGATAGAATAGGCCCCTATTAGAATGCCAATGTGGCTATAGGCACAATAGAATTGCAAGGTGGAATAATAAAACTAACTTAGCAAAAGCGCATCTTTGGAAGTGGTGCTTGACCTGAAATCTGTAAGGAAAAAAATTGTTTTAAGCTTCAGCGGTAAATTGGGTTATAATTTTATAAAAAGAAGAGTATACCACACAAATTAAATTCAAAAATATTTTCGATACACCAGCAAAACCTTTTACTTAAAAGATAATTTTCACGTTCCAACTAGAGTATTTTTTAAATAGAATTAATGTTTACATTTAATATTTAAAAAATGAATAAACAGAGAAATGTCAATGTCAAAAATTTTATCTATTTTTTTATGACAATATTAGTTAGACTGACTGCTTTTTCTTAAGTTTTTTTTTCATCCTCAGTAAACTGACTCATGATTTAGTTACTAAAGTAAGAGATTTTCTTACTCTATGGAGATTTTCTCCATCACCCCTCCAAAACTGAAGATGGCCTGCAGTTTTGGCCGAAACATTGGCTATAATAAAAACTTTTTTGTTTTGTGTTTATGTAGTAAAAAGTATTATTTCCTTATTGAAGAAATAGATTTATGGTTAAAAATGTTTTTAATAAGAAATTATGTCCTGCTATTAGTACTAGAAACTATAATTATTACTGTTTGCCTGTTTGATAAATACGAGCTCCTGTTTCTTTAGAGACAGACTGCTTAGATGAAATCTAGGTACAGCCGAACATTTTTCACAATCAGCTTCATGTTGGTCAAAACTATCACAGACATTTGTACAAAGCTCATGCAAGAAATAGGAAATTACTATTGTTCCTAAAATTCAAATATATTTCAATAAAGTAGGTAGTTCAAACTGTTACCTGTGCATTATATGTTACATTAGGAAGAGTTCTGTATAAAGACGGTAATTGAATTCTGACAAGATTATCTGAATGGTTTATATTTGAATAAATATTGCAGAAAAGTCTAATGGGGATTAAATAAGTTTTTGGCTTTTGTAAAAATGCAATTATGAAATTTAATTAATATATTTTACATCTTTAAAATGAGAAAAGTAATAATTTATATATTAAAGAAAAAGTTGTTCTTTTTTGGTTTCAGAATATTTATTTACTCTTAAGGAACGCACTTTATTTTTATGAATACTACGCAAATTCGATACTTTTATTTTTATCGCTTTGGAAGTCAGGTTTCAGCTGGATTAGAGGGTTGATCATTCTGTGACGATGACTCGTGAATCGCCTGTTCTTCAGACTGTGGCACCTGCCTGCCTTTACTTTTGGTTCGCGGCGACTTGTGTCTGCGAGACGAGGCCTCTTCTTCTGCCCCGGTCTCCGATACCTTCTTCCTTCGAGAGCGGTGCTCGTAGAGGCTGGCCTCGGTACTACCATCACTCACCGGACTCGGCTCGTCCTCTGTCTTGTTGGCGGCCTTGATGAACTGCTTGGCCGCCATCACCATACACTTGTAGGCCTTGGCTAGTTCCTGTATGCTCTTCGGCTGGCAGGTTGTGCACTTCCCCCCCTGCCAACTAGCCACTGGGGCGCTCCCGACGTCCTCTTTCGACCTGTACTCTGCCTCGTCAGGGATCCCTGCTAATTTAGGCTCACCGCTATCCTCCACCACCAATTCACTCTCCTGTCTCTTCGGTTCACATCTCCTCGTCCTTTCCGACAGCCGAATCTTCTGTACGCCCCTTAGACCCACGTCTTTCATGTATTCCTCTCCCGAGTCTTCGTCATTCTGTACCTTTGAGGATTCCTCTTCCTTCGGTAAATTCTTTTCATCCAGCGAAAATTCACTGTCACGATCGTCTTTGGCATTAGCTACATAATTCCTAGGATAGTGTGTCCAACCTTCACCGGCTTTTATCGTACCCCATGCAAGAAACACTACTAACAGAAAGACATCTTTTGAAATGCTCATTTCATAGTGTCTGGACGCCAAGTAATTTCTTACAATTTTCGCCCATTAAAAACATTTTATGAAGTTACATTAAAATAATAAACATAAATTATTCAAAAACCATAACTCATAAATCACGCTTAACTGTAAAACCTAACCTTGTGATAAATTTCCATAAACACATTATAAAAGAGAAAAATTTTCGCCCATAACATGTGGAATACTTAAACTATTTGTAGCATAGACCAAATGCTCATATTAATAATACTAAATAATGAGCCTTGTCAATGAGTAACTTTAATCAATATCCTTATACTAGTTTTTTTTTTCTGAATCTTATTTATGTCTACTAGGGCAAGTAGGACGGAGAAATAAATTTTCATATATTCTCAAGTGGATTACTGCGTTAAAAAATTATCATTATTATTCAGAAAATAAACAAATAAATTATTTTTTATTAATGTTACATTTACATATATATGTCTAAATATTCATGACTATACGTACATTTATGATCGAATAGAAAATTAGTTGCTGTTATCGAAAGAATTAGAAAACACTTCACGAAGTGTAAAATTTTATTTATAATATTTTCCTAACTTACTTATAAGATGTATAATATAGGTTCATATACTTTGTTAATTTTTCAGTTTAATGACTACAAAATATTGATATTTGTTTTGCTGAAATAAAAGGAATAAAAAGGAAATATCTCTGAGATCATCTGCGGACATGGAATAGTATTTTGTACAGAAGTTATGATATTTCAAATAAAAATATACAAATTAGTGTATATAATAACCAGGGTGTACCTAAATACATAATGCGAGTATTATTATTCCAAGAGGGACAGGCCCTTCACAAGACAGGACTAGGACCCCCGAATCAAAAGGATCCTTGGGTTTGACGATCGCCCTTCCGAAGAATTGGAATTTGCTGTAGAGAAGTGCACTGTCTGTGATATACCGTCTCTTATTCCTCTCGACATGGTGGAGAAGCCCTTGGGGATCGAGGTATGGAGTCAGGGGGGCTAAATTCTTGGGAACTCGCTTCTTATCCCGCAATAAGGTGATTTCATTGTGAAAGTAATGGGATTGAGTAATGTAAACTAGTTTAGATTCAGCGGCATCCAACTCTTCAGAAGCAAGGTAGCCAAGAAGACGTGTTGCGTTTAGTTTACGGGATCGAGAATTCTTTATAAATCGTAAAACATAGGCAAAAATTCGTCTGGCCTTACTAAAGGTAGAATAATGGGTAATACATTCTGGAAGAGGATTGCCAGGAAAGACTGTGACAAGAGATCTTACTTCAGGGAGAGATGAAATTTCATACTCTTCACTAAATGCGTTAGGCCATTGAGAGGGATCCAAAGACAAAAATGGAGGACCACTAAACCATAGTCTCTTAGTAGAAGGCCTAAGAAACTCACCAGGCATAACGCCTCGAGAGGCGTGATCGGCAGGGTTCAGATTGGATGCAACATGAGACCAGACACAATTTCGAACGTTCTCAGTAATTTTGACAACACGGTTGGCCGCGTATGTCTTTAACAAGTGAGGGGGAGTCATTAACCAAAATAACACTATGGTGGAATCACAAAATAATTGGATGTTAATTAATGGAGCAGCAAGTTTAATTTGAGAAGCAGATTTAACAAGCTCACTCAACAAAAGGGCTCCGCATAGTTCAAGACGAGGGATGGAGACAGTTTTAAGTGGGGCGAGCTTTGTTTTCGCCTTCCAAAGGGTGCTGAAATTACCCTNAAATCTATACCATCATATCACTATTTAGTGAAACTTTTACAATTGTATTTTATTTATACGTCCGGGGACAAATAAATTAAACAATCTCAGGGTGCGATTGGAAAAACTTCTATTATCCATTAATCATAAATATGTCTGGTGTTTTGTACTGTCGTGATGGCTCATTGTTATTACTTAAAACTGGTATAGTGTCTCTTTGTCGAGTGGGGCCCTTTTCCCAAGAACTGTTTTTGTGTCCTATCTACCAGGAGATCCACTAACCATATGGAAGTGATAATTCATTGTGTCCCATCTATCAGGAGCTCCAGGACTTGAGTAGCTATCTCCCTTCCTAATTAATTCCTTTACCCAAGCATAAATTGGCACCCTTAGGGGACTATCAACCCCTGACGTCACAGTTATGTCTCATAAAAGAGCAGTCCGCGAGACCCCCAGTCAGTCTCTCCTCTTCTTCAATAGCTCAATCACGACAACCGTCCGTAGGACTAATTGTAAGTATTCTATATTTTCTAAATCTAAACTTTGTTCAACTACTCTTATTCGGTGTGCAGGCTAGCACTGAACACACCTATTGTATTTTAACTTGTTAAATTACACTTAAATTATAGAATAATAACCAAAACTACAAGTCTTTTGACTTATTTTAAACCTTATTATTCTATAAAGAGGATTGGAAATAGGCCTTCTCCTATTTAGCCTGGTGGCAGCGGACTCCTGATTCCATATTTTAACCTGTCATACGACAGTAAGAGACAAATTTATCCTGCCCAACAAAAATCAAATATGGCCTATTACATCATAGTACAAATAAAAGTAAAAATATTTTTCATATAATGCTTTAGTTTCACACATTGACACACATTTATTTACATATGTAAATTAGCGACTGTTAATCTGCAATAATATAATAACATTTTTTTCGAATTAATATACCGAATTAAAGAGCCACCTCAAGCCTTTCTCCTCGCATTTCTCAACGCGTCACTTTAAATTACCTAATTTCCCTTAAATATGATTCTAGCTGTAGAGATAATTCCTTCGTCTCACTCACCTGAAGCCCTCTGACATCTGACGTATCCGATCTGAAGAAGGCAGAGTACGAAGAGCCAACCGTAGTCCATTGCATGCAAGCAGAAGTTTTCCTCTCGAAAGCTCTATTCGACATGCTTTAATAAGCTCTGTAATGGAAAACTATCTATTCGCTTCTTCAAGGGCAAACGGAGAAATAAATGTTATCACATGAGAAACTGATACAAGGTCTTTTTATGTGCTGTAGGTCCATATCTGCCAGCTACCGGCTCTAGCCAAAATTACCTCACTGATAAATACTAACTAAACGCTTCTGTATTTTTGTTTCAACAGGAATCTAACAGTTTTCATTTATGAGTCGAAGAATCATCAAGCCAACTCGATATCTATCTATAAATGGATATGTGCAACCAGTATACAGATTACAGTAATCTATCTATATTTAGATGATTTAGTTTAGTATAAATTAACCTTCAAAATACTTTGCGTAGGTGTTACTGATCTATAAAATAAAAATAAAAAGTTTAATTTCAATTGCTAGGATTTTAAAATGCTTATAGAAAAAAAACGCCAAGTTTGATCAAAATTTTTATACTTATTAAATAAATTGTATATCGGAGGTATTTATTTGCAATCATATGTTAATAAAGGAAATTGTTTATCGCCTTGATAATTTTTATTTCTTTTTATTGAGAAAAAATATGCAAATGAAAGAGTGTCCCACGACAATTATGCCTTAAATGAAAGCTAACTCTGATAATTTCTAACATTTAAAAGGAGAAGGAAAATTACAAAGAATAAACAGTCTGTTTGTGCAACAGCCATTGTACTTGTGACTTCAAATGATAAGACTGTCTATCTTGTAGCGTTACAAAAAATAATAATATACAATTTGAGAGGCCAATAACTTAATAAGAGTACAAAATTAACACTTATCCAAAGATATTACTTCTAGAGAGCTTATTTTTTTAAAAATTAAAACTGTTCCCTATTATGTTTTTCAATATGTTGTATTATTCATTATTGCTCAAAAGCTCACTTATCTCTTATTTTTATTTATTTTTTTGTGCATTGACTGCTAGTGGTTATTAGCGCATTTCAAATATGTCAATTCCGTTTTTAATTTAGTTTGTTGACGGCTTAAACGTCACTCTGACGTTAATTCAATCTTTTAGTTTATTATTATTTTTTTTTTTTTTTAATGGCGTGTCAAACTTTGGTCATTAATGCCATGAAGATGTTTTTAGAATCGGGAAGATTTTTTCAAGAAGAAGAATTTCTTAGCAAAAGGTCATGGTGAGGTGTAATGTATTGTTAATGGGAGTAGTTATTATGTGGATGGACATAGTAATTTCTTGGTGCTTGGAAACTATGAAATTTATAAGAAAGAAAAATCGAGAGAGAATGCAAAAGAAGCATACTAAAAGTGCATCTAGATAAGATTTAATAGCCTGCCCCACTTTTAGTCTATGCTCTTGAAATGACAAATTGACATGCCTCGTGTTTCTGTGACTCGCTTTCCTAGTGATAAGAGAACAGAAATCTGCTCTAAATATGTATATATTTATATGTGTATAATATGTATATGTTATATTCGCTCTGCAGACCTTGTAAGTCTTAAGTCGCCTGGACTAGCTCTTCCACCCCAGTCTGTCATGGGCTATGGCTTTCCTATTTCCTACGTTAAACTCCGTAGCATCTTTCTTTATTATACCATTCCATCTCGTTCTAGGTCTCCCTTTGGGCCACTTTTGGGTTCTTTGCCATGAACAAGGGTCCAGGTCTTCTTATAACATGTTCTGTCCTTTTGCTTTCATTTCGAGCACAAATTATTGGTTATTTTTGTTGATAATTAGTTCGTTTTTCGCCTCCACAATCCTAAGTCTCAGTCTAATTTGGGACCCATCATTGTTTGAAGTATTAGACTCCCATTCTACCACTAAGGGTCATGGAGGGAGGGGCTATCTACAGGTTACTACCCCATATAAACATCCAAGGCTCCTGTCCTGACAAGCTTTTCTTTCTCGATGCAAGCTTGCCCTGGGCGGAATTTGAATCCGCAGCGCTAGATTTGCGAGACCATGAATGGATCCCAGAGCTACCCTGGCACCCCCAGTTCACGGTTTACTACCACTGAATTAGCTTATTTCGACTATATTTATAGAGCTTTTTTCCTTCCAATAAGAATAGCCAACACTATCCACATGAGTTCTGAGTTCCCCTTCAACCTTTTTCAGGTTCTCGAACAGTCTCGAAACATTTTTGGGGGAGGCCATACCTCTAATGTAGGCCATTGATACTATATCATGTGTAGATTAGCCTGTAATCGCAATTTGACCATCTCTTCGGAGTAAAATTATCCGTTTAATAATAAAGGATTACATGTTATAAAATGATGTCGAAAACTCTAATAAAACCTTCGGTAATGCCGCCACCTCTGTGAAATAACTTCCCTTAAGGACACTACTCCAAGAACGTGAAATCTACTATTCCAAAAAAAAAAAAAAAAACAAATTCAGGATTTCTACCCAAGTGTTTCGACGAATCAGCAAGATGTTCTACAAAAATAGCTACTCCGCCTCTCTTTTTTGAAAATCTTATAACCTGGAAGCTGGTCGGTACTATCAGAAAGAGGAGACACCAGCCATAGCTCCACTAATTGTGAGAACATGGAAATCCACCAAATCGTTATCATGGAAGTGGACCAGGAGTAAACCTGAATGAATTTGAATTAATGCTTGCAAAAGAGTGATCACACACCCACCCAAAAAAAAAAAAAAAAAAA
>KZ810401.1:35350-46428 GCA_000696205.2 Oncopeltus fasciatus
ACACACACACACACACACACACACACACACACACACACACACACACACACACACACACACACACACACACACACACACACACACACACACACACACACACACACACACACACACACACACACACACACACACACACACACACACACACACACACACACACACACACACACACACACACACACACACACACACACACACACACACACACACACACACACACACACACACACACACACACACACACACACACACACACACACACACACACACACACACACACACACACACACACACACACACACACACACACACACACACACACACACACACACACACACACACACACACACACACACACACACACACACACACACACACACACACACACACACACACACACACACACACACACACACACACACACACACACACACACACACACACACACACACACACACACACACACACACACACACACACACACACACACACACACACACACACACACACACACACACACACACACACACACACACACACACACACACACACACACACACACACACACACACACACACACACACACACACACACACACACACACACACACACACACACACACACACACACACACACACACACACACACACACACACACACACACACACACACACACACACACACACACACACACACACACACACACACACACACACACACACACACACACACACACACACACACACACACACACACACACACACACACACACACACACACACACACACACACACACACACACACACACACACACACACACACACACACACACACACACACACACACACACACACACATATATATATATATAATGTATGTAATAATAATATATATTTAATACTTAAAGTTTTATTCTAACACTTCAGAAGCATATGTTCCATATTCCAAATAAAGCACCAAAATTTATATGCTAGGAGAAATAAGAAGTTTTCGATTGAATAAAAGAAGACTCAGAATTGGATCTATATGAATCACACAAATGACTAAACATTCTATCTACAATTTATAGTTACTTCCAAATTTAAATATGGAACATATGATATCAGAAGTAAATATATTCAAGCAAATTAAACTGAGTAGGTCTGACTAGACAACGGATTATTTTAATCTGCCATTATATTAAAGTTAAGTTATCAATAAAGCCTACTTCAATTTTAATATATGTATTATACCATGATTTTATTTAATTAAATAATATGATAGTTCTACAGGCCTCAAACAATTATTGTATAAGAAAAAGAGAGACATTTTTCAACCCCTCTAACATCTAAGCATTTATGATTTTTAATTTAAAATTTGGAAGTAACTATAAATTGTAAATAGAATGGTTAGACATTAGGGTGATTCATATAGATCCAATTCTGAGTATTCTTTTAATCAATCGAAAACTTCTTATATCTTCTAGCTATAAATTTAGGTGCTTTATTTGTAAATTATTTTTCATTATTTTATTCTTCTAATTCATTTATGTTTGTTGATTTATTTATTAATAAAATTACCTAAATTGATAATTAACATTACTTTTAGAACAAATAACTATTTGACTAATACGAAAATAGATGAGTCTTACCATTCTATATGGATTTTTTTGTAACAATAATTTTTCCAAATTATCGAAGGAGGTTACCTGGGTTTCCAGGTAGCTTCAGGTGGGGGCGGGCCATTATTTGTCATCACTCAGTGAGAAGAGAGCAGTTAGGAAAGAGAGAGAGACAATCTTTTCCCTCCTGTCCTGATCGAGCTGCTTCTACGTACCTGTAGAATCTGATTACAGCTGGATTGGTGAAGACTGGTTTTTCAAGCTCACTAGGATCTCTGAAACATTTTTTAAGAAGTATTTTTAACATACGGAATATAAACAAGAACTTGCAATAAAATTGTATGAAATTTTTGAAATGTAAGATGAATACTTTATTCAGGAACTTAAATAAATATTACCTACTTTAGCAAAAGTAACTGGCAAGTTGAGCAAGTGGATAGTTTTGTCAAAGTCCACTAAGTGTTGTTCATCGTTTGAACAAAATATTCTGGGTTTAAATATAATATGAGCATTCATTTTTTATTTCAGAAATATTAAATTACTTAGTAGTTATCCAAGGGTAGCCGAGATCACACTTGAGATTTGAGAATAGTACAGTGTTTGTGTATTATAGCAGAAAGAACTAAGTTTTGTTTGATTTGACACATTATGTCAATCATGGTTGTATGAGTGTTCCTCTCACAAAAAAACTATATTTTTATTGACAATAACTATCAGATCATTTTACTAGATATTTAGGACCATATTAAATAATTTTATTTGATCCCTTTCATGTTTATTGCTTTACTAAATAATAAAAAATTATTTTAGGAAATCTACTACTATATCTATTTAACACTGTAAAATGAAAATATGACCTATCATTCTTACTGGCATGAAAGAGCTTGGTAATTGGTAATAAAGAGAAATTCAAATTATTCTTGCAAATAAGACATCAATATGCAAAGTTGAAATAGTTATGGAAAGAAAACCATTTGTGGCATTAAAATCTTCATTTCAATCCTCAATTGGTTCTGATATTAATTGATTATTATTTTAATCATTCATTCAATTCTGTCTACCAACTGTTTCTTCCTTTAAATTAATGGCAGATCTAAGTGGGAGGCAGCCACATTGGCATACCTAAACTAGGAACTAAGCTTAGATCAATGATGCTCCAACCAAATATGAAAATTAATTTCCATATTTACCGAGAAGTATGACTCATCACTCTGCTTCTGGAAATTTACCAACATTTTGCTGTTGGAATTAATATCAACACAAATTATAGCAACAGTTTTAATTATATGTAAACATTAAAAGTATTAAATTGTATTTAGAAAGATTCCCTTTCAGTTTGGCGTAGTTCTTATTTACAATTAGGCAGTGAATTTGCCACTGAATAGGCAGAACATTATCAATAATAAGATTTTATTCTACCTAATATAGAATTATTTGTCATTTCAGCTGATCTGGAATAAAATTAGCGAATATATATAAGATATTTTATTTCGTTACAAAATGAGGTTTTATATTTTTTTAAACTGACAATATTAGGGGAGAAAGTTCGAAGAATGAATAAGTATCATATGGCATATTAATAATGAAGAAAATCAGGTTTTTTTTTATTAGATGATTTTAGTTTAGGTCAAGGTAGATCCCAAAAAATACAAATTTAAAAAAAGTGTATTTTTTTAAAGATTATCTGCCGTTTCGGCTTACATTGTAAGTCATCTTCAGGGCTGTAGAAATACGTCATGAGAATACAATAATAATTTACAATATTATAATATAGAATTGCCATAATGTTATGTGATATCAAAAGTGTGAATGTAGAAAGATATTTAAGGGAATTTTAAAACATGCTGACAACAACCTATTAAAAAAATTATTGAAAAAAATTAAAACAGTAATTGACCACACCTGCCTATCATGAAGACGAGAGAGGACGTCCGGTCTCTAAGTTCACATTTCCATGACTGAGGGGAAAATATAATTTTTGAAATGACACCGTGGGTGGTGGAAGTGTGGGGGGTGGAAAGGTAAGAGGCGGAAGGTACAAAGGGAGAGCGGCCTGTTTCAAAAGGGGGCAATAAAAAGGACAAAGGAAAAAAGGAAGGGTGTTATTGGGAATAAGTAACTTTGGAACTGGGAAAAATGTTTGACTGGTTCATTTAGAAGGAGAGCTAATAGTTTTTAGAATGTTGAAAATGTTTCAATAAGTTGAAGAAATTTGTTCTATGTTCGGTCTGTCGTTAACTGGATTGTGTTGTAAGTTTATATGAACGGTTTCAGATAAAGGGCGTTTGTGTTCATTGGGTTCAGTGGAAAGAATGTTTATGTTCTCGAAGTCTCGAAGTCAAATGTGTGTTCTTCATGAAAAACATGTTTAGTGAGGGCAGTTTTTATTAGTTTTTCTTTATGTCATTTTTATGGTTATTGATTCTACATTTGACTTCGAGTCAAATCAAACCAAATCTTATTTGATTACTTTACGAGTACTATAACTTTGTTAAGATCCCGCTGAGTCATTTCTTTAAATTTTTCTCTTTCGGATCCCAAATCGATCCCATCGGCTAAGTTGACGCCCCTACATGGATGATATCTTGTAAACAACAAGGGAAGAGATAATACCCTCAGCCATCATCTCGAAAAAGCGACTAGAAAGGGCAGATCACTAGAAATAAAAAAAATGAAAAAAACAGTTAAAATAACTGGGAAACATCATATTGACGTCACAAAATGACCGAAAGTTTTAGTATCTTTGTTCCTCCCTAATATCCAGCGACTAGAATTTTTTGTATTGCTACATTGACATAATTTCGTTCTTAAGGGGCCGAACTTGTGCACAGAAAGCTTAAAGCTTCGCAGAGGAAGGAAAAAACTACAATAAATTTAATTCATAGTTCAAAACTTCTGGAAATGGTTAGTAACCACCAATATCTGAATCTCAAAGCTCCTTGAAAATTTCAGAAACAAAATAAAAAGTTTTTTGGCAACAAAATATTGTCATCGGGTCAAATTAATATAAAAAATCCCCCCCTCTTAAAAAACAAACAAACATATGAAATAGAAATGTAAGCACCCTCTTAAGCAGTCTACCTTCGGAAGCAGTAGAAAAGTAAAAAAAAAAACTTTGCTTTGAATAACCGAATAACATTTCGTTTTTTGTTTGTCTATAGCAGTAATTATTATCAGTCATTACTATGTTATTTGCATTTTCTATAACAATCTTAAGAACTTTGTGTGTTGTCTTCGGATTTTATCGTAAAATGACGAGATATCAATAATTTTATAGATAAATTTAAATTCTAGAACAATGCCTATTAATATTAGAAGAAAAAAAGTTTATGATAGAGGAAAAAAAAAGAAAACGCCCGAACAGGGACTTGAACCCTGGACCCTTAGGTTAAAAGCCTAATGCTCTACCGACTGAGCTATCCGGGCACTGTAACTTAAGGGAGAAGGGTTTTATTCATAAGGGCTACTCCTAAACTTTTCCCTCTCATGTTCATTACATTTATTTGCTTTTTGATGGACACATTTAGTTTATATATAAATTAAATCTCTATTTTATTTAAATTTGACGTTCAATTATAAGCACAACTTTTTAAAATTTAAATTTGAGGAAAATTCGTTTTGAAATATTTTAAAGTAAAAAAATTTTAAAGTAAAACACTCATATAGTTCTTTAGATAATTGACAAAATAATTAAAAACTAATAACAAATTTTATTAGCTATTTGTTGAGTGGTTTTATGGAATACAATATAAACGTTATAGTTCGTTCATAAAACAGAGCTCCTTTGAATAATATGAGTTTTTTTTTCTATTAAATGTAGTCCTATAAAATTTAAAAAAACTATTATGCAATATAGATTCCGTATGTGGTCGCAAAAAAAAAAAATTAGAAAATAGTAGATCATCTCAGGGGCTGTATTTAATGGCATACATGTTGCTACTGTACCAAATCCTCTGAATATGTGGTGACCTTCCTGGATTTATTATAATAAGAAACTGTGATAAATGAGGTAAACAGATGTTAGCTGTACGCCTGCGTTACAATAGGCAACGGGTTATTGATCGAACAGACACCTGTAGGAGGGTAATGGTCTTCCATTGGTTCAGATCAGTTTCAGCAAGTTATGCCAAGAATGAAGTCCAATTTGAAGTAAATATCACTCAATTTTAAACTATAATAAATTAAAATAGACTCTGTCGTAAATAAAAGAAATTATCCAGCCAAAAATCAAACTTAAACAGGCCAGATTTTTTGCTTGGGGATATACTACCAACAGGTAGTATAACCACTTTGAATAAGGAAGACAAACACTTTTGAAGTGCATGTCATTCATTGTAAAAATGTTTTCCATAGGGAAGTCAAGCTAATCTCGTTGGCACCATGACGTAACTTTTGATAAGCATCTTCTATTCAACATGGGAGATACCAGAAATCACATATATTCAAAATTATTAAAATAGAGGAATAAAATAAGCAAATTTGCCTGAATATTCAAACTTAATTAATGTTTCTTAATATCTAAATGGCACTGAACTTTAAAGTTACGCAGATGACATTACACTTTTCATTTAATTATGATCATAAATATGTGAATCACATTTTTTCGTATGCAATTAATACATTATTTAGATAGAATAATTAATTGTTACATAAGCATTTAGTGCAGTTTTAATTATTGAAAAAAAAATTAGACAGAGAAAACAGTGCAAAAAAGATTTACTATTATAATTAATTACTTACCTTTCAAATGTATGCTATGAAGGTTTGTTGTAATTGACAAAGAACCAAATAAATTCTTAAAGTTCAAAAGAAAGCAAAAAAGAATAATGTTCAGTTTAAAAAAAATAAGATTCATGTAGGGTACATTTCATTAAATATAAGTTATCGGCTTAAATATTTACTTGCCCTCCTCTATGTGCTTTAAAACTCTGAAATATATCAATAAAAACTTAAAATGCTACAAAACCAAATAATTATATAACTAGAAAAAAGCCTAATGACTGTTAAGAAAATGGCATGGATTTTCACAGAGTATATTCATGTGTTTAGCTATAAAGTGAAGAAACTTCTGCCATTATAAACGAAAATTCAAATTGAATCACTAAAATAGTAATTCGTAATATAAAGTAAATTAAACTCCGTATGACATTGACAATTACTATAACATTTCTTGCTGAATCGTGCATCAATGGCTTTTCAGACAGTGCTTAACACTGTGAATTAATTTCTATTGAATTTGTTTACATTTTTTGTAAAGATGTATCCATATACAAAATTTTCTATTATTATAATTACTCTTAAGAGGTGTAGTTATGGACTAATTTTGCTGTAAATATTGTTCTCAGATATGTATTTCAAGCAGACCAGTTAGGCCTTTCCCTTTCATTTATCCTGAATAGAAAAATATCTTAATTGTTACTGACAAATAAATATGTAAATGTTGGAAAATTAAATCCTATGATTGTGATGTTTTATATTTATTTTATGAATTTAACAATAACGAAATTTTCTCTGTTTTTTAGAAAAAACTTCTTCTCACATCCTTCAGTTATTAATGAACTCTACAAACAGTTTGCGGTTAGAAGCTTAAATGCCGAATTTTGTTTCTTTCTTTTAAACCAATTCTATATAGTATAAAATGTGCTAAATTCTGTCTTATCAGTTGTTCAATATTTAGCTATAAATAATTAAGTTGCCATAAATTATTCTACCTAATTTGTATATGCTATTTGCAGTCGAAAAAAAGCTATTAACTTTTTTTTGGTGACCAAAAAAAAAAAATTGTGATGTCATCTGTACACATACAAAGTTCTGGCCCTTTTAGGGAAAAAATTAATAAAAATTTATAAAAAACAAAAACAAGAGTAGCCTGAAGATACATCCATGTGAAACTCCTTTTATCGTGTAAGATCTATTTATTATCTACTCTTTTTTTATTTTACCATTGAATCATACATTAATTAGTGTTCGTGCTAATAACTCCGCACACTCGTTTTTTTTTTTTTTAAGTACCATGATCAACTTTATCGAATGCCTTTGACAGATTAGTGTATTTCAATGACGTTCAGAATCGAGATTTCGGGTTTACATATCAAATAATTGCGACATCTTCGAATTTCCCCGAATACAATGTAATAAGTTTTTGGCCCTCAAACCATAAAGACTGCATTTATAAATTTTTTGATAATTTTAGAAAAAAATATAGATATTGGTCTGAAGTTTTTAATTCAAGAAGAATTATCATTCTTATACTCTGTTAGTACTTTGTCAGACACTTCGAAAATGTCTTTTCTAAGAATATCAAATTTAATAAACAGGATAAATTATTGTGCAGAAGACTAACATTTATTTAAAACGACAGTCAGTAGTGTAATTCAATGGTTTTAAAATATTTGGTAGAGGAGAAACCTTAAGGACTAATATTTGCTTAGCCATTCCTGTTTCATAGATTCCACAATTAAAAGATTTCAAAAAATAAATAAATATAATATTTTAAAATCAGGCTTTTGAGAAAAAAATTTAATTAATTAGATGGACCAAATCTCCTTATCATGAAAAGTAGTAATTGACTAACAATTTATATTTTCATATTTGTTAATGATTTATTTAGTTAATTGATTTTAGATTGATAGATGAGAATAACTGATTAATGTATTATTGATTGAGTCATTGATGGCAGAGTGGCCGACCTTAAGTATTACACAATAGGGCATTTAGCCGAGGTTTAGTCAATATAGGGAAATTTAATTATTAAATTCTTGCTAGGATAGATTACATTAATTGATTGTGTACATAACTCGCTTTACTTCGGTTATTTCGCTATTATTGTCGTACTCATGACTAATTTTCTTAATAATTTTCTAATTTTACCTACTATGTATGTATATAATATTTATGTAAAATAGCAAAAAACGACATTTTAACAATAATGATGATTAGCAATCCTAGTTAAAAAAAAAAAAAAGCAACACAAGAAAAAAAAATAGAACAAAGAAGGTTCTTTTATTTAGTGTTTATTGNTACATATTACAATTTATAGTAAACATATTAAAGGGTATTTATAGGGCGTAATAACCTAGAAGTTGATTGCCCTTTAATGATCTACTACAACTACCAACATAGGCAATTTTGGTACTAAAGCTTTAAGAATAAACCTATCTAAAAACCGGATATCTTCAGATATACATGGATTTATGAGTTCAAGTAGTTCAAAATCAGAAAATAGATTGGTTGTTGGCTACTTTCTCGATTTAACCTTTGCGCTGTTTAAAACAATCATGTTTACAGCAATATGGTGTTGGTACAAATTGGCATTATCCTTTAGTCTCAGAAAGCTCAAAGGTTGAACTGAAAAAAACTAGAAGAGTCTAAAGGCCTCATTACTTTCAAAAGTTCTCAATTTTTTTTTTTAAACATATCATGAAACCCCACTTTGGTTCAAGGAAGCTAATCTTCTTATATTAATAACTCGCTATGAATTTTGGTATAGATACCAGAGAATTCTAGAGAATCGAAATCGTTTAAGTTAAGTCAAAGCCTGCTAAATAATAAAATGTATTCTCTCTAACATGAAAGAGGTATATCTTCTATTCTTATGTAGAATTATAATTTCCAAATTATATTCTAAATTACATTATTAAATGAGGAAAATGAAACTTACACACAAGCGGTATGAGAAGCAATGGGTAACAAGCCGTTTTCCCAAGGAATGTGGATGTTACCAAGATGTAGATATGGATTTCGAGAAGGGACTGCTCTCGTCCCGGAGGAAACTGTACTATGAGGCAGACCGACACTGACTAGTCGCTGGCTGATTATCTGGGCCACTTGATGTGTGCAAATATTGATTTAAAATTATTAAAATGACCTTGGATCCCTCGTTCGCCACGTTCTGATACAGTTCATTCAACCACTATGATTGTGATGTTTTATATTTATTTTATAAATTTAACAAAAACGAAATTTTCTCTTTTTTTTTTAGACAAAACTTCTTCGCACATCCTTCAGTTATTAATGAACTCTACAAACAGTTTGCGGTTAGAAGCTTAAATGCCGAATTTTGTTTCTTTCTTTTAAACCAATTCTATATAGTATAAAATGTGCTAAATTCTGTCTTATCAGTTGTTCAATATTTAGCTATAAATAATTAAGTTGCCATAAATTATTCTACCTAATTTGTATATGCTATTTGCAGTCGAAAAAAAGCTATTAACTTTTTTTTGGTGACCAAAAAAAAAAAATTGTGATGTCATCTGTACACATACAAAGTTCTGGCCCTTTTAGGGAAAAAATTAATAAAAATTTATAAAAAACAAAAACAAGAGTAGCCTGAAGATACATCCATGTGAAACTCCTTTTATCGTGTAAGATCTATTTATTATCTACTCTTTTTTTATTTTACCATTGAATCATACATTAATTAGTGTTCGTGCTAATAACTCCGCACACTCGTTTTTTTTTTTTTTAAGTACCATGATCAACTTTATCGAATGCCTTTGACAGATTAGTGTATTTCAATGACGTTCAGAATCGAGATTTCGGGTTTACATATCAAATAATTGCGACATCTTCGAATTTCCCCGAATACAATGTAATAAGTTTTTTGCCCTCAAACCATAAAGACTGCATTTATAAATTTTTTGATAATTTTAGAAAAAAATATAGATATTGGTCTGAAGTTTTTAATTCAAGAAGAATTATCATTCTTATACTCTGTTAGTACTTTGTCAGACACTTCGAAAATGTCTTTTCTAAGAATATCAAATTTAATAAACAGGATAAATTATTGTGCAGAAGACTAACATTTATTTAAAACGACAGTCAGTAGTGTAATTCAATGGTTTTAAAATATTTGGTAGAGGAGAAACCTTAAGGACTAATATTTGCTTAGCCATTCCTGTTTCATAGATTCCACAATTAAAAGATTTCAAAAAATAAATAAATATAATATTTTAAAATCAGGCTTTTGAGAAAAAAATTTAATTAATTAGATGGACCAAATCTCCTTATCATGAAAAGTAGTAATTGACTAACAATTTATATTTTCATATTTGTTAATGATTTATTTAGTTAATTGATTTTAGATTGATAGATGAGAATAACTGATTAATGTATTATTGATTGAGTCATTGATGGCAGAGTGGCCGACCTTAAGTATTACACAATAGGGCATTTAGCCGAGGTTTAGTCAATATAGGGAAATTTAATTATTAAATTCTTGCTAGGATAGATTACATTAATTGATTGTGTACATAACTCGCTTTACTTCGGTTATTTCGCTATTATTGTCGTACTCATGACTAATTTTCTTAATAATTTTCTAATTTTACCTACTATGTATGTATATAATATTTATGTAAAATAGCAAAAAACGACATTTTAACAATAATGATGATTAGCAATCCTAGTTAAAAAAAAAAAAAAGCAACACAAGAAAAAAAAATAGAACAAAGAAGGTTCTTTTATTTAGTGTTTATTG
>KZ810402.1:18487-28568 GCA_000696205.2 Oncopeltus fasciatus
ATATTTAATTTAAAAAATCGCTTAAGGATAAATAAATAAAAAACAAATAAGTAACCCATTGAAATAAAAAAAAATTTAAAATAAACTCAAATAAAATAAAAATAAAAGTAGAGTTGAAGACAATTTATTATTATTATTATATTTTTTTACTTAATGAATTTCAAGTTAACAGTACTCAGAAAATTGATGCAATGCATATGTTGATTGATTTATCGTTCTATCAAAGGGGGCCATTTGTAAATACCGAGTAGAAATAATTACTTGCAGCAGATTTCGTTGTAAATGAGAAATATTATTCAGTCTGTTCGTACTGCCATATTGAAAAATTTGGTCTAGATTCAAGGATTAACAGTAAAAATCAAGTAATCTGTTCACGTTATATTTCTGAATTTTGGTGTCGTGAAGTTTTAAACTTTTTAAATTTAAGCAGATATAAAAATACGTCGTGGATAAATTATTTCACTGACTATTGTTTAACAAACATTATTTAAAATAATTATATTATTAGTGCATCATTCATAAGTGTTATCCAAATATTGGAAAAAAAATTAAGAATATTCCGATCTCACTTTTCGAAGCATTCGACCGAACTAAACAACAAAACTATAAGTACATCAATAAACCATTCTTTTTTTGTTTTCAGTAGACTTTGAACCATCCATATCAGGTTGTTTATTTCCAATGAAGTATAGACATTGAAGTCGTTTTAATGTCAGGCTGAATTTGACTATCAGAAGACAGCATAATCCATAGGCAAACAAACACATTTACAAAAAACTTTCGAAACACTTAGGACACCTCAACAAAGGGGATTACAACTAATCCCTACCTCAACAATCTAGACATTTAGCTCGTTATGTTTAAAGCAATTGCACGCGGTTCAGTTATTGACATTGGTACTTATCACGTGTCATAAGTAATAGTGTAATTACGCCAGTGAAAAATGTTAAATTCAGAGTTAGAGGCCTAAAAAAAAACTTCTTCGATAGAAATAAGTGAAGCCCACAACTGCGAAAGTGGTTAAAAATCAAGCTGTTTATCTGTTAAAATAAATTTATCAGCCAAATTCATTTTATTATATATATACCTGACATTACTAAGTATTGAAAATTGTATATTGAACATTTAAAAAAAAAAAACTTTTGTAATTTTCAGCTATTTTATCTCAGTTCTTATAAATAAATAAAAAATAATATATTGAATTACGATTTGATTTGAAAGACACATTATTCAGAGAGCTTTCTTGAAATTGCTTTTTCTTAAGTAGATTTGTGGGGGCCCAGTAGAGACAAAATAAATATAGAATGGTTATGAAGGAAACTATAAAACTTTTATATTGGGGAAGTTATTTTCCCCTTATTTTTAGAGTTTTATTTGCTGAGTAAATCACGGGGGAGAGTCGTAACCTTGGATATAATATTTATTTCCCTAGTGCCCCCCCTCCCCTTACAGATTTCAATATTAGAGTTCATATACTTCTCATTACCCCATAGATATAGTTAGAAACCAATATATTTTCTCCATTAATATAATCTCGATGTAATTTATTTTTAAATGGAAACTCAAAGTCACCTCTTATTATAGTTTTATTTGATTCCGTGTACTAAGAAACAAATATTTAAGTAATGAAAAAAAAAAAAACTAATTTCAGTAACATGTTCTTTAAACTCCGCTGTATATTTTTATTGATTATACAATAAATGCAAGGGAACAGAATAAAAAAAATCTTACTGTATCAGCTGAGACCCGAACCACGGATCTCCTACTTGCCGGGCTGGCGTGCTAACCATTTAAACCACCGAGGCTAGCTAGATAATTTATTATATTCCCCGCACTCTACTTGGAGTCTAAACCCCCGAAAAATACTAATATATTATTCGATATTATTCGGTTTTTTGTCTTTTTCGGGGGCTTTAGACTCCCAGTGGAGTGCGGGGAGTAGAATATCTCGTAGGCTAGTCTCGGTGGTGTAAATGGTAGTATACTGGCCCGGAAAGCAGGAGTTCCCTGGTTCGAGTCCCGGCTGAGACAGTAAGATTTCTTTATTCTATTCCCTTGCATTAATTGTACAAAATTAATTTATTAATTAAAAGTCATTTAATTAATATTTTCTGTATTACCATTGTAACATGTGCTACTTCAATGACTTGTTCCTGTTTGTAAGAAATTGTCAAACTTAGCTTTCTGCTATAATTATTATGATTTAAAACAAATTCAATTTCTCAATCATATCTTCTATATAAACCATGCTCGAACCCCAAGAAATATTTTACTAATCATTTATATACTTAAAACTTATTTTATGTATTGTGGTTCACCCAAGTTTGCAGTTAGTTTATAAATTTTCTTAAAATTACATGCAATATTTTAGATTTCAGCTTGAATCATTTTTTTTTTTTTTTCTGTGTCAGAAAAAAAAAAATCATTTTTTAAATCATTTACTATGACTGTATTGTAATGTTCAAAGCCAGGATTCCTTATGTTTAGGGTCTAAATGGCTGTAAATATCCAATAATTATTGTGTACATTTGTCTCATTTAGTCGCCTTTGGGATTAGGTGTATTCAGGGGTCAGTAGTGTGTGGGCTGCACGGTCCCGACGAGCGTACTGCGGTCATAATGAGCGTACACAATGCAAATACAAGCCCGACTGTCATTTGTTCGCCCTCGCCACGACGAGATTTGGCGGATGGATGGTGGTGGGGGGTGATTCAACAGTAAATGGCGTCAGTACCTCAATCACAACCCCTCAACTTTACATATCTCTTTGCACATTTCCAGCCAATAACACACAAATTACACTATATTTACATGTATTGTTCTGTTTTTAGCATATCTAAACTGCCCTAATTACTCTCCTATCTTCCTACATAAAACAGTAGCGAAAAGATTGATTAAACATTTATTTAACAATATATTCAGGTTCATCATTTAAAAAGATAAAAAAATTGAAGTTATTCACAGTAGATGAATCTAGAAATATAGTTGCTGGAAGCAATAAACATATAATCAAATGGAGTTTTTTGACCGGAGAGATTATAAGTAGATGTTATTTAGTTGAGGTTCGATAAAAATACAATACTTTTTGTATATTTTGTATATTTTTTTATTATCTGACAACGTCTTACGGCCTCATACCCCCCACTCTTCCACCACCCACATCTTGTAGGTACAAGACAACGGCCACGACCTCACCGACATAAAAACAACAATGACATTGCTACACAAACAACAGAAGGGACGGAAGATGGACATATTAGAAAATATGGAAATCTACAAGACAAGGACAGCGGACAAGAACATAATTAACGAACAACTTAACACACAATCGGACACAATATTTAGACCGCTATTATTACTAAAACGAACACACAAACGCAAACGAACAGACGACGCACAAACCAACGACAACGCAAAAAGACAGAAGACAGCATAATCCATAGGCAAACAAACACATTTACAAAAAAACTTTCGAAACACTTAGGACACCTCAACAAAGGGGATTACAACTAATCCCTACCTCAACTTATACCTGGAATAATGGACGATGACCCTCAACTCGCACATGCAACATACCTGACCACCGACAAAAGTGACCCCTACAGCTACCTGACACAACTAACACACAGAAAAACACAGTTGAATACGGACCGTGACAGTGAACGTTTGTATTCGGCCAGAAGATGGACAGGTTCCGAAAGCGCTCGCCAACGGGAGATGTACAGAAACCAAGGAAGACGGAGAATATAAGGTATGAGAGTTCTATATTCATTGGTGGTAGAAATTATAATAACCCTTTAGATTGTAAACCACCATAACTAATATGACCTTGTCTTAGTCATAAGCCAAGTTGACAGTGCAAAATTAATTACACCAAAATTAAAACAACATAATTTAATCTTGTACTCGGAGGAGCTAAAATTGCTAGCTATTTATTAGACTCTCATTTTGGCAAAGGGTCACTTCCTGACAGTCAAATCATGATGATAATTGTTGTAAAGTAATACCACATTTCATTATTAATTTTAATCGCACAGGGAGCTAGAAAAAAAACTCTTTACCTCAGCCGGGGATCGAACCCGGGTCGCCTACTATCCGGGCGGTTGCGTTAACATTCTACGCCACCGAGGGAGCTGAAAAAAATTCGAATAGTTCGATCCCCAGCTAAGGTTTTTTTTTCTAGCTCCCTGTACGATTCAAATAAATAATTTTTTTTTTTTGGTAGATAATACATTTGGCCAAAAAATAAAAATCACTCCATTCAGCTATTTACAATATAAATAATGTTTAAAACAGCACTATCAAATTCCTAATATTCACTGTAAATCAGAGTTTAACAGAAATGAATAAAAGAAATATGGAGTTGAACTAAAGAGTTTTTCTTTAACAGCAGATATTATTATTAGATGTTTTTTGTTAGGATTCGGTCAAAGTAGATCCAAAAAAATATAGATTTAAACAATGTGTATTTTAAAATTATCTGCTATCTTCAGGGCTGTTGGAATACACATTTTTTTTAGAATTTGTATTTTTTTTTAATCGACCTTGACCGATTCCCAACAAAAAAAAATCTCATAATGAAATATGCAGAATTTATTTAATTTTTTTTTAATCACAAAATTTATTTTTTAATATTTGACATATAGTTAAATAAGACTTGAGTCCCAGAATAAAATTTATTATTATTTCTTTCTATAGTGCAGAAATAAATAGAAACCATGTGAACCTCAAGCGGCAACGGTTGTGGTACAACCTCATTTCAATATTTATAACAAGAGTTTAAAATTACCTAATATGTCAAGCATGAATATTATTTAAATTTATTTATAATACACTCACATATTAAGTTAAACTACTAAATCCCACCACTAATTTCTCTAAAAATTGTGAAAGAATTATAAAAATTTATATTTCTGCCTATTATTTACCATAGTTAGTGGGAAAAAAAAACAGTAATTTTGAAAGAATGGCTAAGAAAGGAAATTGAGATAAAGATAGTGTCCTTGAAGGTATAATCCACAACTTACGAGTGACCTGAGAACTTCTAGGATTTAGTGATCTTAAGGGTTTGGGCTTGACAACGCATATTGTTATGTTCATTTGTTGTTGAGTATATTGAAAATGTTTGTGTTGATAGAAAATAATAAACCATTGACCGAATCCCGACCATCCGTTCCTGATTATCAACGATCAAATAACTTAATTCAGTCTACTAGTTTAAAAGAAAATAACTGTTAATTTAATTCTTTTTTTTTTTTTTTGTATTTGCTTTAAGATTAGGGCTACAGGGCAATAAAAATACAAAATAATTCAGTTTCAATTCCCTTTCAGAATGTCATAACCCTCATACTTCTATTGTTCCCAATTCTAAGCACTCAAATAAAAGAAATTAAAAAAAAAAAAAAAAATGAATGAACTCACCCCTTGGCGTGTACAGCTTTAAAGTTCAGCTCATAATTATTCTGATCCGATGAAAGTTTTAGCTTAATCTCCGGTCTAAGGGGCTTTTATTTTAGCACCCCTTTGGAAAACCACCCCTTCTGGATTAACTGTTTCTCAAGAATGTCCTCCGCTCTTTTGTAATCGTTCTTCTTCACAGTTCTTCCTCTCTTATTGTTTAAGAAAGAAAATAATTCTCAAGAAATATAATAGAAGTCGGTGTGAGAAAGAACGCTGCGAAAATCTCTCCTGTAACGTCCTCTCTCTCTCTCTCTCCCCTCCCCCCACTCTCCCCCTTCTCCTTCTCTCTTTCTCTTATAGATTTAATCTTTCATTTTCTTATAATCATAGAATTACTCTCAAGATCTTTCCACTTCTTCACCTTTTTTATTTTTCTTCATTTCTTCTTTACTCTTTTAGTTATTTTCTTCATGTATTTCATTTCTCTTCTCTCTCTCTCTCTCTCTCTCTCTCTCTCTCTCTCTCTCTCTCTCTCTCTATGTGTGTCCCTCTCCTCCCTCATGTATGTAAGTGTATCCCATTTATTCTTAGCTGCATGATCCATCCGTTCTCCTGCCTCTTCTGCTAGGCAACTTTCTTTTCTTGCTTCATCATTGAATCTTCTTTTTAATTTCATCTTTTAATTTTTTTTTTTTTTTTTTTTTGCATTTTGCATTTTGCAAACTTTTTAACTGTACACGTAAAAAACATAAATCTATCAGTCAGCCAAAAATTTACTTGGCAGAAACAAATGTACATATTTCCCCCCAAAGCTTTTACTATATCTGGTTGTGAGGATTAAAATAAAATTACCATTCATTAGTATATTGATTTATCTTCTTTCTCACTCGGTCACATTCCCATCTTGTTCCTTTATTCCAATTGTACCTATTGTAATTGATTTGAACAATAATTATCAAAGTTAAATTTTTTTCTTTTGTTTTAAAACAAAAATCGAATAAGATCATGCAAATCATTCAACAGTTGCGTGACTTTGTTAAAATTACTTATTATAAAAACATAAATTATTTTCACTGAAATCGGATGAAGAGGGAGGAAAAAACAGAGGAAGAGAAAATTGAACAACCATTAATATCTTTGGAAATAATAGTTGTTGTTTTTTTTTTAAATAGCAGAAAAAAAAAATCGTAATAGGTGTAAAATTTCATTTGAGAAACTTTTTAGTATATATAATCAGATTAATAAATGATTTATTAACATACGCTTGTTTTAATCAAATAAAGGAAATCTGCTAATTTTTTTTATATCTGTTATAAAATAGATTTTTAATACTAATTTGTTTGTAAAAGGACAAATCTAAATGCATTAGCATTAGTTTGTTTTCTATTCCTAAATATTTTTAAACTATATCCAATTATTTATTTTATTATATGCTCTCGGATTTTGCTAACCCATCTATTGACCTGGTATAGAACTCATATCTCAATTTCACTTGAGGTTCTGAATCAGAGAATTGTGAATTTTAATTATTCTACATGAGTTCCCCGATGTGGATCTGTATAATAGGTAGGGGGTGAGGCGTTGTACGTGATGGGGTGGCCAGGGCGAGAGGTGGCATATACCGGCAAACGGGGATCAATATACATTGTGTTATCAGTATTGGGAAGTTAATTGACGTCCACAACTAGTTCCAGTAACTGTCCAGCAAGTTACCAAGCAGTCAGTCCCTGGTGGCTCTTGCCTGTCTCATGGAGCTATGGGGTACCACCAGTCAGAGATATCACCAAGATGTGGAATGGAGAGAGTTCGACATCCTCATGGGAATCCATTGAATGTGGATGTTTGCAATCGTGTGTTAAAGAAAAATAGTATCCAGAACTTTGTAGCACTATGTAATACTAATTTTAGCTCTAAATGAAAAAATAAATTAAATTAAATATTGATTAGAAGTCAATAAAACAAAAACATTACTCCTTCCACTCAGAAGACCAATCGAGTCGATTAACGCAAACCGTTTGTCCTGTGATTACATAACATATCTTTACAGCTGACCAGAATGTGAATAAATCCACAAGGGATGGCCAACTCTCTAGTTTACATGAAAATTATCCAATATAGCTAGGAAATAACGCTAAACTTAACCACCCTCTTAAAACAATCTTTCAAAATTAAGAGAATCTAAGATTCTAAGAATTGAGAGGATCTATTTATCACTCATTTGTGAATGACTAAAACCTTATGAATGAATGATTAAAACACAGCGTGTTGTGACTATTAAAACCTTCTTTTTACAGTTTATTGTAAGTTTATTTTATTTCAGATTTCCCATGGGGAAACCAAAATAATTACGTAGGTGTCACCTATTTTGTTTCTTACATCTTTTTATAATCCAGATAATAAGATTTTGAATTTTTGTCTTCCTCCAAGCCACCCTTTTCCTCAATCTATTACATCCATTAACGAACAAGTTTACAAGTTTGTCCAAAGAAGCTTTTACACCGAATTTGGGCTTCTTACTTAAAAACATTATTGACGCTACAGCGCTTTAATACACACACACACACACACACACACACACACTTTTATATATATATATATATATATATATATATATATATATATAAATATGTATTTAACATTAATAATGTTTGCAAGTTTAGCAAAGGTTTGGTAAAAATGCACAATAAGAATTTTTACAGGGGAGGATTCTTAATAACAAGTTCTTATATATATGTTTACCAATATTTTCTTATCATTTATTGAAGGGTAGCGAAATTAATTATTTAATTAACTATTTAATCACCATTCAAAAAAGTAGATGAAAAGTAATACACAATATTAGACATTAAATATCTATGTTAGACTTTCATGGTGCACTTACATGAAATCATTAATCCAAAATTGATCCAGTCTACAGCATAAAAAGATGCTGAAATATTTATTTCACGACAAGATATTTATAAAATACACCAATAATGATGGGTGCTGTAGGAATTTATTGTTAGGTGAAGGATGTAATAGGATTTTCGGAACTTAAGTAAATCCTATATTCTTCAACAACAAAAAACAATTTCTGAAAACCAACATTATCCAATTTCTAACCATAACAACAAGCGGCTATTGTTGACATGGATGACATCCTTGACAAACCATATGTTGAAGCCCCCTCCCTGATGGTCTGATAAAAGAATACTNTATATATATAATTATAAAATTATGTATTCTTAAGAATTAGGAAAGTAGGTGACGTTAGAACTGAACCTTTGTTAGGGGAATTAGCCAATTGAAGGATGACAGAGAAGAGAAGTAGGGTTACTTAGAAATCCTTATAGAACTGTCTAGACCTGTCTCAGCCTTTCCCTGAAGTTCTAAAAGCAGTCCGCCAGAGGCCCTCGATTAGGGATGTTAGTCTCAGTCTGTGTAAGATTCCATGTCAGATCGTTAGTCTCAGTGCCGGTAACACTAAAGTGACAGTAATTAGCAAGTCTTGAGGCCTCTATGTAAATAAGTACATTTAATTCAATTGTATATTTTTTCATTGGCTGTTATTTGTTGTTTTTTCGACTTTAATTCATTTATTACATTCTGCAACATGATAACATTTTGTAATTTGATTAAAATAAACTAAAAAAATTAAAAAATTAAAATGTTAAGTGGAGAGAAAGTGACCAATAACACCACTCATAAATTACTTACATTTACTATGTCCCCAGGAGGTGACGGGGCCATCTTCGTTTGAGTCTACGGGGAGAGTTGTAGGGGTTGGAGTTGGAGGACAAAGTCTGTGCTAGTGGATTAGGATGGTATGGCTGTTTACTGTGGAAAAGGCTGAAGCGGGAAGAAATTAGATCCTGAACAAAAGGGATATGTAAATCCATAGTGAAGAGAGGAATTGGATACGTAATAGGGAGCATTTGCGATTATTCTGAGGGTTTTTTTTGGATTAAAGGACTGGATTCCTGAGGTTAGCTGTAAGTAATTTATATTTTTTCTTTATTTATTTATTAGTTAGTAAAATCAGTAGTTTCAAATGTTAGCTGTAATTATTAGGAGTATTTGATTGTTGTTAATAATATATATAATAGTGTTCTTAAACTAAAAGCAAAACAAAAAAGAAAACAACCTTCTGGAATCTTCATTTTCAAAGCAAATTATCTTTTGACTGAGGATATGTATAATACTGCATTTAAGAATGGAAAGTCTCCAAAACATTGCCTTTCAGATTAATTCCATGGTGTCTTCACTGAATAGGGATTACAAGAGACAAGAAGCATTAGAGACAACTATTGAGACAAAACGTAAGCATTACTTTCTAAAGCCAATTCTTGGCTGGAGCCAATGTTTGGGGATGGCCGTATAGGCGTCGTCTTAAGAACTACCTCGGTCTTCCACATGATATATTGGCCGTAGGGTTGCGCACGAAGATCAAAGCGAGTTGGATTTGTATTGTCAATACACATCTACATTGGAGACATTGTTGTCTGAGCTAACAGGTGGGGGAAGGAATACGAATCGGTCAACATTCTCGAAATTCCAGAAAGGACCTTATGCCCTTTGCTGGCCCTGTACCAACGCCACCCCTGCATACGCTTTAAACAGTTTCCTGTTTGTGTTTATAATGTTATTTAAATAAATAAAGCAGTGTATATATATATATATATATATATGAGGCGTTGTACGTG
>KZ810403.1:8385-26144 GCA_000696205.2 Oncopeltus fasciatus
TATTTATTTATTTTTTATTTTTCCCCTCAACCCTCATTGATTAAACTATGGCTTCTCTTCAAGTTCTTCACGATTTAGTGATTTTCATCAACACTGAAACTGCCGTGCATGAAAAATTTTATTTCTTTAAAAAAAAACATTGTCTGAACCAAACTACCCTTACAATTGGATAACTTGTGTCTGTTTTTATACAAGATTGCAATCCTATTGATTGAAGCTCTTCATTGTGAACCCTCAAGGGGAGGTTTCAAAATGAGAGGGATGTAATCCATCTATACTGGTTATGCGCTGATATACCTAAACGTTCCTAACAGACTGGTGTGTAGGTGCAGTTACATCTATGGGTAGCAGTAGCAGTTACTCAATGCGTTCACAATCACCAGAGCAACAATTGTTATTAACAATCCACCTAACCAACCAAACACATCAAATTCATCTATATAAATCTGCTATTTAAATACATGGGCCACCTGTTGTCCTTATATAATAACACCTTATCTCCAGCAGTACATATTGGTAATACAGGATTTCAAATTATATTCCTTTCTTTCATTTACTCCGTTATCTTTTAAAAATTAATTTAAATGAAAATACTTATCTATAGAGACTCAAGCAGATTTGTTCCAGGTGACAACTAGTCCTCCCACCACCACCCCTGCCATCATGTAGATGGCATATAATGTAAGCCGAAACGTTGAAAGATAACAAAAAATGCATTTTTAAATTTTAGTATTTTTTCTGTCAACCTTCACCGAACCATAAAAAATTCTCCACTAACTTATCTATATATTTCGTTACCCTGACAGAATGTTTCTAAAAATATGTTTTAAACAGTTTATAGATACATTTTTTTTTTTTTTTTACACAAAATTGTATAGCCATATGTTGACAAAATAGTTATAACTTTTTTAAAAAAACGCCTCTTCAAGAGCTGAAATTAATTTCAGTAGTATATACTATTCCCCAACGAAGCTTTCATAAAACCTTAATTATTTCAGAGCCTTAAAGAATAATGAATGAGGCATAAAGAACTATAAATATGGAAAGTAATAATATATTTTAAAAAGTTATTATTATTCTAATTATTTCAGTTTTAACTATTCATCATCATAAAACTTTAACTAAAGGCCATTTTTCAGAATATATATTTTTTTTTACTTTAAAGTAATATATTGGGACCGCGGAGCCATTAAGTCTCGGTTAACGGATCAATTCTTCAGATATCGAGCAAGGGAATTTAAAAATAAATTCAAAAGGAGAGTTTGTTGACCGTAGATATTATATATATTATATTATTCATGATAGCCCTGAAGATGGCTTGCAATGTAAACCGAAACGTTGGCAGATAATCCTTTATTAAATAATACATTTTATAAATTTGTGTTTTTTGGATCTACCTTGACCGAACCCCAACTAAAATCATCTAAGAATAATGGCTGACACATAGGAGTGTCAATACAAAGGACTTTATATTTCATCATATCTTCAGTATAATATGTTTCTTCGAAAAGAATGTGGATGCTGAACGGCACAGATAAGTCAGTGGTATCAATAGAAATCACTTTATTGCTAATTCTTACTTCTTTATCATTCAACGTGCGAAAATGTGTTTCTGGCAGCTCATCACTAGGTATTAATATATGGCTGAAAAAGTCGTTGTAGCTGAGAGAATATCGTGGTAGGGAGCCAGCTCGAGGAACACATATAATCCATCCTTCTGTAGTAGATTTGTAAAATAATTCAGAATATTCACTTTTCAATAGTTGAAAAAATATATTTTCATCTAAATCCTCGTCGTACGTGCCGTCCATATCCAGAAGTTATATAAAATAATGGTTTATATTACTATTAATACAAATTTGCCTAACAAAATAAAAATAAACAACTTATCGACTCGGCTTATTACATAATGTCAACATCCCCTACTATTCCAAAGAGAAAGAAATTACATTTATTTTCCTCAAAAGAATGAAATATTACTGTTAGACTGCTGGAATGATGACGTTAAAGACCAGATTAGAAAAAAACAAACCGAGTCAGTCTTTGTTAACTTNTATATATATATGTGTGTGTATATATAAGTCTCCGTGCTCTAGAATATAGAATTAAGAGCTATACAAAGCATGAAATATTTATTACAAGTCATATTGAAATAAAAAGTAATGAGTGAAGTAAAATAATTAATAATTTCACTAAGGAAAGTAATTTTATAAAATCCTCTTTTTGGAGAAGAAAGAGAAAACAGAGTTATCACAGTAATGAATTATTTATGTAGCCATTATTTCAGTGACTTTCATTTCTACGTTATATTCTTCATAAAAATTTTTTTATTAGGCGGTAAACCTTTCCCCGCGCATTTAGCTCTACTACACAGTCGTCACTATTTATCAAAACGGTAACATAGATACCTTTCTTTTATTTCATAGTTATTGGTATTAATAAAAATAAAAACGCTGTTAAAACAAGGATATTATAAGGAGATGATAAAAAAAAAAAAAAAGAAGAAAGAAATGCAACAAAGGGGAAACACGTGTATATAACTCAATGTGTCAGTTTGTGCTCAATCAAGTTACGATTCCATTGTGAATGAATGGCGATTGTGTTGTGACTGGTATTCCGCGTTTGTTTCCTTCTAACAGTGCAAAAAAAAATTTTCTTGCTTTCAGTCATATTAATGTGAAATTAGGGACTGAACGTCTCCTCTCGTCTTCATGATAGCCCTAAAGATAGCTTACAATGTAAGCCGAAACGTCGGCAGATAATTTTTTTTTAAATACACTTTTTTTTAATTTGTATTTTTTTTTTTATCTATCTTTACCTAACCCCTTCAAAATAATCTAATAATTAGCGTACAATGTTGTGTTAATGGGGCTTTATAACATATACAAATTTATCAGTAACATATGGCAAACAGGTAAGTAAGTAAACCTCCATTCTTCCCATATCAATCCTTTATTAAATATGGATGAGTTATGTTATTTTATTTTATACAAAAATCTGCTAAATTTCCATTAATCATCCAAGTTAACACAAACAATAGAAATAAACGTAAAACAATTCTTATGCCGAAGAATGTTGTTGGTAAATGAGAAAAAATATTTTTTAACTTTTTACTATTTGCTCTAAAACTTTTTCAAAAGTTCATTAAGAATATAGTTAATATAACTGGGAATTTTTTCGATAGATTTATTAGAATTTAAACTTAACATATTTGAATCGGTAAATGACTTTGTTCATTTTTGAAATTGTTCATGTGAGAGGGTAGGGTTTAAATGGAGGGAAAAATAATCTTGGTTATTATAAGTATAATACAAAAAAATATTCATTGTTCAAAATATGCTAAAAATTTAATTTATCTGACTTATATTATGCGATATATAAGGGAAAAAAATATAAAGACAATATTTAAGAATGTAATTTCTAAATCAAATGTCATGCGGACATTTTTAATTTTAAAATATAGAAATCAAATTCATTATTACGGCTTTATATTTCAAATCATTTTAAAAATTCATTTTTTAATTTAAATCGAAAGACAAAAAAAGGGGGTTTAGAGAAAGTCCAAAATTTAAAATCGAAATCTATTCTATGTTACTGAGTTGACTAAAAGTTTTTAAGACATAAAAGTTGGTTTAAATATATTAGTCAGGGTTTCGGCTAGGATCAGTAAAGAAAAATACTCCAAATTAAACTCAGTTTAGTTCCTCACTCTGAGAAGTGACCAAAAACCTCCCTCGGACATCTCTCTAGACATCACTATCGCCTTGATGATAAATTACAAGTTAGGTCAAATCGTCGGCAATAATAAAATAATTACTCAATAATTTTGGAGCATTTTATTTTTCTGGTCCTTGCCGAAAATTTCTCAAGCATAACTTCGGAAAATGTAGTTTTATAAGGTTTGCATACTATAAAAATTCTCGTAAAAGGCTTGTTAAGAAAAAATCCTACGAATGAAACTAGAATGGGTTTCTACTCATTCCTCCCAGCGAGTCTACAATTACCCTTATTTTTATGCTGGAGAAATTAGTCAGGGTTTCCGCTAGGGTCAGAAAAATAAAATCCTCCAAAGTTATTAGGTAACTATTGGCCAAAACCCTGACTAATTTCTCCAGTATATTACTCTACGGACAAAGAACCTCCAACCTTAATGTTATGCCTTTAACACTATTGTTCAATTTATGTTTTCAGAGCATAGGTATAACAAGACTACGTGGAATTTTTAGAAGAGTGTATAAAAACACTTCAACGGCTCCCTTAAAACTCGTTCCTCCAATAAATATCTCCAGGGGGAACAGAGCTTTAGCGGAGTATGGAATACCCCGGAGGAGGCGAAATTCCACCAAATAAGAGGGGCGCATGTAAATGTGTGTAAGGAAGCCGGCGCCGATTTCCCCCACCCCTTCACCCCCTCCACCGAGCGATAAAAGGAGTGGGGGGTGGTGGGCGCACAAGGGTATTTGTGATGAGTACGTGAGGCGACTCTCCCTCAGCGAACCTAATGCCGCATACGTGCCCCTCTAACTACTCACCTGCTTTACCTAACACACACTGCTTGAATCCCGATAGTTTCCGTCTCCCATTCAATACCCCTTCCCAGGACTCCATATGATTCCCCCCCCCCTCTCTCTCATATTCACTTATCGCGCTACATGTGTCTCTGAGTCAACGGCCGGCTACGGCTCTTTCCCCGCTATACAACAGCGCTATAGTGAGTCTCTTCATATTTCCTCATTTCTTTACATTTGGCAAAAAAAAAAAAATAAAAATAAAATAAAAATCAATTAAATTATCTAATTTACTTTATAAATATTTTATTTGGTTGTGGTATTTTATCCCACGTAAATTTTAAACAATTTATGAGAGGGAATAGAATAAAAAAATCTATCTGTCCCAGCCAGAACCTGGATTTCCTGCTATCCGGGCCAGTGCTTTATCCTATTACACTACCAGGACGCGCTAGATATCTCATTCAATTCCCTCTACACTACAAAGAGCCTAACCCACGAGAAAGGCGAGAACTTCGTCTTGTACTCGAGCGCGTACTGGTGGCATAACTGGTAAGTGCACAGGCCCGGATAGCAGGAGATCCAGGTTCGATTCCTGGCTGGGACAGATAGATTTTTTTATTCTATTCCCTCTCATGAATTGTTTATCTAATTTACTATACACTGATTTTGAGTATGTTGTATACATGATAAAAATTCTAGTTAGGGAAAGCTGAAAATATTTAATATAATAAATATAATTTTAATATTCCCTAAAGCGTGCGGCAATGCACTTCCATAATTCATTTTCACGCCATTTTAAACTCTAATTTAATACTCCTTCCCTAGTGAAACAGACCTTCGTTACTGCTTTCTTACGATAAAAGTTACTTCTATTTTTTTTTTCTGGTGCTTTGATATCTCAGAATTATCAAGATATCAGTTGTAAAACTGTGCTTTTCGAAATTAATGGTTTGCGGCAGTTTAAGAAATTACATAGTGGTGAAACAGAATCTTCACCCAGACGAGATCCTTTTCGACTAGTGAAATTTACATTGGGAAGAGTAAGTGGATTTTCCAATTCGTGGTCTTACTTGTTCCGCTATCTATTTGTACCAGTCTGTCTTACAGTCCACAATCCTATTTGTTTCATTTATTTTCTATTGAAAATTCACCCACAATATATACACACACACACACACACATACATACATAAACAATAAAATATAAATTTATATTATGAAATCAGGTAAACCGCCATTATTAGCTTTTCTAATTCACTAAGTAATTTCAAAATTATGTATTTTATCACTAACAAATCTCTAATGATAGTTTTCAACATGGAGGTTAAGTATAGAAATGTAAGGGGTTGAAGAGGCAAGGATGCCCATATGAAGCGTAGGAAGAAGGAAGCAGACCTTCCTGTGGACCAAGCTCCTGAGGAATCTGCACATCTCTTTCTCTCTCTTCATTTAGTTTTTCTCTTACTCGGTCCAGTATTGCCCCAATTTAGCTGGACTCCTCTATTGCAGGAACACTCTCTCTATCTCTTACCCTGACTGATTGATCTCGCTATCTCGCTATTTTGACTTCCCCTTGACAATATATTTCTGTCCTCTTTTTCTTCCCCCTTCCTCCTTCGCAAGCTCACTATCTTGTTCTCCCTCCTACTCCACCAATCCACCCCTCTCGTGTCATCTCAAGGCCCTCCTTCCTATTTTCTTCTAGCTTTTTCTATTCCCGCCGTACTCGTAGTCGAAGAGGAGTACCGACGTCCCCACAGACCGCACTTATACAGCTAGGTCGGGGAGACCCACTCCAGACCAATATCACATAGAGGGTGCTCACATTCACCCACCCCTTATTTATCCACTTCAACCAGGTCACGCCTCCTGTGGTATATCCCTTTCTACTCGGGAAGCCACTCTTCAACCCCTACCTCATCATCACAATAACACGCCCCAACAACATCCCCCTCTGATTATCTCAGAGCTTAGCTATTAGGCTCAGAATCAGTATATATTAAATTACGGTAGATAAGCTCTATGTGTATAAATTTGTTTTCATCAAAAAAGTAGAGAGAAAAATAAGATTACTCTTTAACTTAACTTAAAAAAAACAAAAAACAAACAAAATATTCTTCTTGTTCAATTTTTCTTTTCTTTTACCGAATTCCAGATACCAATAATGTCAGTTAATAAAATATACAAACAGACAGTCTCACACATATTAATAAATAATAAATACATTTTTTTGCGCGGGTGTTTGCCAACGTATAACTAGCCACAGTCTTCCTTTAAAAAAAAACAGCTTCTTTCTTTAAAATGCAAAAAAAACGATTCGTTATTGATCACAANGGTCGATTTAATTTTAAAAAGTATGCTTAATAAGAATATGTTGAGAGTGACGTCACTGGTCACCTCCTCTCCTTATGTAACTTTCATTAATGTAATTTTTTTCTATTATTCATTGTTATCAAATTACAAAATGTTTTTATTTATTTTTAACATAATTTAATATATATAAATAAAGGTTAAAAAAAAAAGAAAAATGCACAATTTGCTTGGCCTACCGATAGAAATACTTAACTTCGAAGAACAATGCCTTTAAAAAATATTCATGGAATATCAATTTCCATTTGGGGGAAATATATTTAAAAACTTTGGCAAAATAACTATTTGCTTACGTAAAAATGTCTAGTATTTAAAGATTAGCCAAATTTTAATATTACAAGTTGTAATGTATATGACATTCACCATGTTACCTCAATGTTGTCTATTTTAACGGTTTATAATATATCTACTAGTGGATTTTTTATGTAATACTTTCTTTAAGTGGAAATTAAGTTGGGTAAAAAAATTTTTTTTAATATCTATTTTGTTATTTTGTACTTTTCGGTTTAAGATAGTATAAGAAAAATGATATTTAATAATATAGAATTGTTCTGAAACTAGGTTTTCTATAATAACTAAATTTAAAAATTATTTAAAAAATTAAATTATAGAAGAAAAAAAAATCCTCAACTGTAAATTCCGAAGTTATGTTCGTCTAATTTTTGACAGAAACGGTTATAAGATTCATTTCAATATTTTCGAAGCTGTAGAGGTAAGACAAAAATTTTATTTCTGCATAAAAAAGACCTTTTGTCAAAAAATTTGTTGAAAGATGGCGACAGGTAAAAAAAAAAAAAATGAGAATAACAAATTATCAATCACTTTTATTTCCAATCTAATTTCGCGTACTTGGACACCTCTCCTTTCAAAATACAGTACATTCGTAATGCCTACGATGTTTTACTCCAAGGTCGTAGGGAACTCATGTCAAGTTTTTTTTTTAATTTTAATTAATTTTATTAATTTTTAATTAGGAAGTATTAGTTGTTCCTATTTTTATACTGTTGATTCACCATTGAAAACTAGTACACTATAAACCTGTAATATGTAAAAAAAAATTATCTTTATTGAAATGGGTTTCTCTTAATTCATTTTAAAAACTAATCATAACTTTTTGAATAATATTGGTCGTTCAATAGCTATAATAAAACGGTATTAAATATATTTAAATCTAGTACTAATTGTTTTTTTTTGTTATATTTTAATTTATCTTAATTCATTCCCTGTATCATATACTTATTCCCTAATGCAATATAATGCTGTAAAACACTTCTGCAACGTTCCTGATTTCAAATGAAGAACGATGAAATTGGAATTAGAATTTAGTGAGAAGTACACTTTAGACAACTGAAAGTCTAATAAAAAATAAGGGACAGCCTGAGACTTCTTAAATTACAAAAGTTTCAAAATGAAGCCAGTTAAAAGTTCCAAGTTCTTTGAAACACCTTTTCTTTAGTTCTAGAAATTTAATTTTTTCCCTTTTGCCTCTACGTAACAGGCTCATTTTATTTTGTAAATTAAATCTTTAGAATTTTATAATTAAAAGGTATGGATAAAAATGGCTATTTGTATTCAGTTGTGCCTCTTTGATCTGCTTCAGTAAGTTTCAAGTCCTATATTTTCACGGCCTCAAAAAATTCTTGCCTTAAGCCACCGTTAATATTCACAATTCAGTCAATATTTTTTATTTAATTTTGAATTAACTAAAGAAATATAATTTGTATTATGTAAAATAGTTTTAGCCAATTTTTTTAATGAAAATGGATTTATAGGGGATGTACCAAAAATAGATTTTCTTTAAACCTGCATTTATCTCCCAAAAGGCATTAAAACTAACGCAAATTGATTATAGACATTAATTTATGTTTTTGTGTGATTACGAGTGTGTTTTTGTTTAAATTCTATATTTACAGTTAACTTATTCAAATATGATGAATCGTTGAAATCGGATTGTGTTGGTGAAGGGTTTAGATAGAGGATCCCCAATGAAATATTTCCAAAGACGGGAAGCCGAAAACTAAAAAAAAAAAACCTTTGTGTGTGACGCAGAACAAGTTGTGAAGAATAACGAAGCGATCATGGACGGCGTTCCATTGAGTCTGTTGCTGAACCTGCACTTGAATACACTTGAGATCGATGGAAGATTAAGGATTTCAGTGGAATTAAGAGTAAGTTGAGAAGACTTAAGAAGCAATGAGTAAAGTTTTCTGGAATCTCTCCAGTATGGATGTATTGGGGATGTATGGAAGAATTGACAAGAAGCAGATGCCTACTGTAGTCTCTGGAAAAGAGCAACAAAGAGAGCAAAGAAGTCATTGAGAGTGACAAAAGTGTAGGAAAAATCAGATATTCCGTGGTATATGAGGTTTAAAAAACAGTGATAAATCTGGAGTAATAGAGTAATTGGGTTAGGGGCACATACATTCCATGGATTCTTAAGCAAAAAAACGTGAAATCTGCAAAAGAAATATCAAAATATGACTTTTTGATGTTATATGGAAAAGAAGGAGACCATAATAGCTTTGTTGGATAAGAAGAAGGCTAAAAGCAACTTATGCTTACCAAGTGATATATAAGATAAACAGTTAAGTAATTACAGGTATTGTGGGATATTGTAAAATAGTTTACGTTTCTTCCCCGATATAAAATAAATAAACATCTATATTTGCTAAAGTTGAATGGATAAAGGTTGAATAATAGCCTACTTTAAAGAAGAGCAGTGTGTTAGGATTCGTAAAATCATGGAATCAATTTCATTCAGTAAGGCTGCTCTAAGAGGGTGAACCTACATCCGTCTCCGAGGCCCGAGGTAGAGGGTTATACACGAGAGGTTTATCAAGGCGTAGACGTCTGCAGGAATGACGTCATAGATCACCAACGCGGTGTCGCGCTTCTCCTTTCTCTTTGATTGCCTCCATTTCCCTACCTCCACTTCCGAATGTAGCTCGCTGAGTGGCTTCGTTTTATATAGCCCGCATATATACCCCCAGCTACGATGTGTTTCATACTCCACCCCCCCAACCCCCACGATTTCTGGAGGTTAGCTCTGATATATTTGTGCCCAGAAGAGGAAATTGGTGGGTTCAGGGGGGAAAATTGTTCCAACGGGGTTTTTCAAAACCAACGTTAAAAAGAAAAATCGAGATTTTTCTGCGATGAAGTCGATTTATACATGAAAGGAGAATTTTCTTCCATAAATTCTTCTATTTCTTCAGGAATGATAACAACTGATCTCACAACGATCCTGAAATATTCTTTAAAAATTATTAATTCTTTAGTAAAGTTTTTAAATTTGGTTTGTTGTTGTTGAACTTGAACATTGAAAAGAAAATTGATCACAAGGTTATCTGAGTTTTGAAGTTTTCAAAAGCAAAATATCTAGCTAATTTATTTATTTTCAAACTTTTGAATAACATTGTAAAATATAAGTAGTCCGGCTTTTAAATCTAATAAAACCAGTATGCTGTTTTATTAGATTTAAAATGGATTTAGACAGCTATAGCAGCTGTTTAAATCCATTTTAAACAGCTGCTATAAAAGTAATGGATATTAAAAAAAATTTCTGATTTAATTACGACCTAAGTCAAATTGAATATTTTTTAAAATAAATTCTAATTTGATAAATCATATAACTAACTATTAAGAATATATAAATGAATTGGAATTACACATTAAATTTCCGTCTCGCAGGAGCTGCTTAAGCTTAGGCGTTTTTGTAATGTTCTAATAAAAATGAAATAGACTAGCGGGAATGAAAATTAAAACAAAAAAAACTCTAGGTGCGCCGGTAGGCCAATAGTGTGCTCAAAATCTCTAAGTTAATTCTTAAATGTCTCGCTAATTATTTGTCACTTGTAAAAATGTAATAGAAAATAAAAACATAAGAAAACTGAAGTTAAAAGCTATTTTAATATATATATATATAATTTTTCCTATCAACATGATTGACATTGAAGTTTAATAAATTTTGGCTTCCTTTAATAATAAATTTTCAGTACTATTGAAAATCAGTCCAAGTAGAAAAATTCGCAACTACTGAATATGGCTAATTCATTTTCTAAATGTAATATTGAAGAAATTAGTCAGGGTTTCGGCCAGGATCAGAAAAATAAAATACTCCTAAATAAACTCAGTTCAGTTCTGCACTCTTAGACTGAAAACCCTCCCTTGGAGATCTCTCTGGACACCATTTTCGACCTGATGATCCATAGATTTCTTGATCGATATAGTCAAGTCGAAACGTGGGAAATAATAAAATATTTTATTTTACATTCCTGATCTTGGCTGAAACCCTGACTAATTTCTCCAGCATAATACTCGACGGCCAACGAACCTCCAACCATGTAAATTTAATACTTTTTTTTTTTTCAAGTGTTAGCCGTCCTTTCAAACACTAAAGGTCATGGAAGGGAGAGCTATCTATAGGTTGTCATCCCATTTTAAACACCCATGGCACAGGACAAACTTTTATTTATTAACACTCATTTATTACTTGAAATAAATAAGTTTTAATTAATTATATAATATAAGTGAACTATTATAGAAAAATGCCTATTTGTACCATTAAACTTATGACATTTGCAAGGAAAATAGTTTTCTTTCTTTGTAAGTTTTAGTTAGGTCCCATATGTCAAATTTCTTTTTTGGGTTGAGGATGATGAAATATTTTCTAAATTTTATTGAGTGGCATTGCTTGAGTAGTCATTCCAGGATGGTTATATATGTTGTAAATTATTATGGTATTCATTTTCTGAGTCCCTTTGCATTTCTTGTGGGAAAACGTACCACAATTATTTCATTATTTAAAAAATATATACATATATATGGTATTCAGTATTATGTTTTCGGTACCATAGATGCGTTTGGAACCTGCATCCATCTTCGAGTACAATTGGCAGTAGGGAGACTTTCAGTGGGAAATGCAAAACTTTCATTCAGTGCCGATTTAATCCCTTAATTCATTTCTGCTCGGCTGAACAATAAAATGAGGAAGAAAGGGGTAGAAGTGGAGTGTTTGAGGGGAGTTCTGATGGGGGAGGAACTGAGGAAGTCAGAGGTAAGGAAGGGGGCTTTGAACTCGGCGTACTTTGGCAAGCCTAATTCCCTGGAATTATTTGAGAGGGTCAATTTCAATTTCCCAATAAGAAGGGGTCACTAATAAGCAGGGAATTATGGACGCTTTCCAGCGTGTTTCAGTCTAACTTTCTTTAGTAAGTGGTTTCTCAGTGTTCAACACTCACTCCTTCTGTAACAGTCTTACCAAGGATCTTCATTGGCATTCTAGGGTTGTCTGTTCTTGTTGGCTTAGACCATCCCAAAATATGTCACTAGGGTGGATAGTGCATAATCTACCCTCAAGTCAATAGGAAGAGGCCCCCCTTCCTAATGGGACTAGCTACTATGTTTTGTATTTACTCTGCCACAATGAATATACCGATTTAAAACATGTTCATAAATTATTTTAGTTTATGTATTAATTACTTACAAATGAAGACCATTATTTTACTTTCTTGTAAGTTCCCCCCCCCCAAAAAAAAAAAATTTACAGTAACAAATATATATTTTTTTTCCTGTTTGTATAATAAATACATTTCAAATTTAAATATTTTTTAGTATTTTCCATCTATTTGAGTGTAATATGTATGTATTGCTATATAGTTACTTAAATTAACGTTATTTGTTCTCAAAGGACATTTTCGACATTTAATGGGTGGAAATATATTTCGAATTTCTTACTTAAAAAAAAATTAATTTTTACAGACGAACGCACTCTTTTTAAAATATATCAATCTCAGACCCCTGGCACTTCTCGCAGCAGGTGTAGGGAGTTAACCTTGCAGACACACTGTGGTTACCAGGGCACTGAAGGTTAGAGATTACATCTTGGTTGAGCGCTTAGTTTTAATAAATAAAAAAAAAGAAGTAAAATATAGCGAAATTTGTAGGAAGATTGGAGTTTTTAATTTTAATAAAACAGTTTTCATTAATATTAGATGTTTTTTTGGGGATTGAATCAAGGTAGATCCAAAAAATGCAAATTAAAAAAAAGAAGCGTATTTTTTAAAATTAAAATTTTTAATTATCTGCTAAAACGTCGGCAGATAATTTAAAAAAAATACATTTTTTTTAAATTTGTATTTTTTGGATACACCTTGACCGAACCCCAACAAAAAAGCATCCAATAATAATATCTACGATCAAAAAACTCTCCATTTGAATATTTAAAAAAAAAAATTAATAAAAAAAACTTTTGAAAATTTTTCATTAATGGAACTTCTGCCATAAATTCTTATTTTTTATTTATTTATATTTGAAAACAGGAGTTGTACCGCGGTACTATACAAAGTAAATGCTGATATGGACAAAGGGTTTAGCCACGTCTAAATTTCCGGATGAGATTTGTATTTTATTTCAGCGAAATCTCCCCCTTTAGAAAACCCTTTGGTATAGGTTTACGTTGGGGTGGGTCTTAGAAATACCCCCAACCCCTGTCCTACGGCCTGAAGCGATCCTCATTGCCCGGAAGCCAGTAGACGTACAAATCGATCCTCGGCCCTCCGGAACCCAGAATTAAGGGAGTCTTGGCATTCCTCTCGTTGTCCTTTAAATTCTCCAGTTTCCCTGGCCATTCGCAGCCTATCCGGCCTCCCACTTGTCTTTCCTGATGAACTTCATCACCAATATACGTACATCAGCTGAAAATGATTTTCGCATACGAAATTTTGTACTTCTAGTGCAAAACTAACATATGTGGATGCGTTGCAATATTTTTTTATGTGCTCATCAAAAGTTTACACTAAGAAACCCAAAAAACCAAATAGTGAAAAAAATATATATATTCTCCCCTTCCTGATCATTAACAACCTTTTTTTTTTCAAATAAAACTGCTCATCTGATAAGAGTATTAAAAAAAATTAAATGTTTTTGGGTATAAAGTACCCAATATTATAAAGCAACTGAGTAATAAAAATTTGGGCAATATACAGATTATTAACATTACGCGTTTTATAATATTTGTAATAAATTGCCACACTAAGTTAATTGGTTTTACTATTAATTAGCAATAAAAGTTGCTTTAATCTAATCTTATTTTCCATATTTTTTTACATGACCTACCTATGCACAGACTTTTAGACTAACCGAGAAAGAAGAATGGGGAAGCACCAGCTTTTATATTATCAAATTTAAGTAAATTCTTTAATGAGCGTTTTTTAAATAAAATTTAATAAAATTTACATTTTACAAATATTTTTTCTACAAACTTTTTTTGTAATGAAAGTAACAACTTTAATCATGTATGAAATTATTTATAAATTTTAGTTTTTTCTTCAAACCTCTCTTTTTTTCATCCAATTTCAACAATAAAATGAATTCCTTTTAAAATTAGGTTTCTATGTTTAAAAATTAAGATGGCTCACCTTGCAGTCAAAATTACATCCATAAATAATTTTTTTAATATTAATTTGTTGTAAAACTTAAATACTGCACGTTGAATAAAAATTCAAAAAAATATATCATAATATTGTGTACAATAAAGCTTTTCGTGACATTCAAAGTAACAAATACAATGACAAATTTTAAATTCCATCTCCCAAAAAAGAAGTTAAATATTGAAATTTATTAATTTATTTTAAAATTTTGAATATTAGGGCATATATAGACATGCATAAATTTCACACACTCACACACGCATCCTGTCATTCATGAACTTATCCTATAATGTGCCAAAATAACCTTAAATATGGATTTTCTTCCTTCCTTTTTACAAAATACTGACGCTAGGAGCGCCATATATTCATATAAATTATATGAATAGCCCCGTTTCCTAATAATAGAAAGCAAATATGCTACATAAAAATCCGAAATCAAATTAAAGCATTGATGGGTGTTTTAACGCGATTAGACGTCCGATTATTTGTAGTTACTTCTTGCTGTAAATGGTCATCAAAAACAGCATGAAATTTCAGCGCTATGCATGCCTATCATGATCACTTTTAGAGATACGTCCATACTTATAGTCTGAAGTTATAGAAAGGATACAGTATGATTCGAGATACACCATACTCACATTTCTATGTGAGAGTTAGTGATATAGTAGGGTTCGAGATACTGTCATATTTACATTCCTATGTGAGAGTTAGTAATGTGGTAAGGTTCGAGATAAAGTCATACTTCAATTCCTATATAACAGGAAGTAATACACTATGACTCGTGATATATCCATACTTACATTCCTATGAGTTAGAGTTAGTGATAATGTATGGTTCGAGATAAATCCATATTTACATTCCTATGTTAGAGTTAGTGATATAGTATAGTTCGAGATACAGTCATACTTGAATTCCTATATAACAGGAAGTGATACACTATGATTCGAGATATATCCATACATTCATAGGTGGAAGTTATACAGTATGATTAGGGACCGCATGAATTATGTAATCTATTTATTTGTAACAATTTTCTTTATGATTTTTGTTTCTTTTATAAATGCTGATATTGGAGAAGAATAATCCAACTCTTTTCAAACGATAATTCATAATGAGGCAAATTCATTAATGATATTGAATCGCCTACGTTCAGAGAATAAATGAATACTGAAAAAAATATATTTGAATTATTACTAAATAAATACCAATTTTAATTATATCCATCTCTGATATGGATCTAGATGGATTAATAGCAAAGGTTCATGAGGATTTGATCAGAATATATAATATATGAAGAAAAGAGATTTGCCAACCTTTAGTGGATATATAGATATTTATATAGTTTGTATCTTTCGGTTATTTATGCATGTATTGAGAGTTTGTTGAATATTAACTTATTAAACTATGAATAACTTATTAAATAATGAACACCCATCTCTTGCCTCAAGAACCCACTCGATTTCAAGATGTTGGACGATGTTTATATTTATATTAACTATTAAATAAGACAGAAGTGATAAAATAATACATCTTAAGTAAAAAAAGATCAGGATCAGATGAGAAAATCAAATTCAGTTTTGAGTTTTATTATTCGAAACTAAATAATACCCAAACTGCATCAAAAATATTTAAACTGCAATTAAGGATCCAGAAAATACCCGAACTATTAGTACAAATTTTATAAATTACGAATTTAGTCATTCCTTTGACAATTTAATGCAATAAGCCGGATTTCAAAAATAAAAAAAACTAATTTTAGTTTATAGAACGCTAAATTTAAATCGATAGTACTCTAATTCCTAATTGATTAATTACGCTGCGTAACTCTTAATTTTGTCATCAATATACATTCTCCTCTGAGTTTCATTTTAAACTACATATCAGGTCAACTACACAGAAAAAAAACATTTTTTTTACTTCCGCTTGGTCTTTTAAGGTCTTGAGTAATCCCAATTCGATTGGTGAGATTTAGCTAAATAACGAATTTAGCATTTGTCTTTACATTTAACAGCTAAATGCTGAATTTCACTGAGAAAAAACTTAAAACTTTCATGTGTAGTCTCAAACTTACACACACTAAATTTTCATCGTGTCCAAGCAGATAGGAGCGAAAACATATCGAAAAGTTTTTGTTATGCCTCATATCTGCCTATATATATATATATANTCTAAATAAAATGACACCTTCTGTCAGGATTCTGAAGTCTTCTTAAATTCAAAATGATTTTTCCACTCATGAGAAATAGGATTACTGATGCAAAGATAAAAAATTATCATACCAAGTTGATGAAAATATAATTCTTATAGTTGCAATACGTTAATAATAAATTATCCAAAAAGTTATTTAAAATGATCCCTTGTTCCACCATACTAGACAAAATAGAAAAAAAAAAATTTTGTTACACAGAACAAAAAATCATTGTTCACACTTAAATGAACAAAGTACAACTGATTTCATTGAAGAAAGAAAGGTGTGATATATTACAATTGTAATATATATGTGTATAAATACACACACACACACACATCTTGTTGCAGCATTGATGATGGATATAATCGATATAGGCGCACTCTCTCGTCTTCAGTTGTAAATCTGAAGCCATGTCGAGAAGTTTTTCAATCTCTTGAACTTGGGAAACGTCATTATACCTCATCAACTTGCACATCCAAAAATTGTGCTCCAATGCAATCAGGCTCTGAGCATGCCTTGCTATTGGAAGAGGTGACTGTGGTTCTTAACAGTATGCTATGTGGTTACTAATTCCGAGGTTTATGGGCGTAGTACATTGCCTTACGTAAAAAGCAGGACGGAAATTGCATTGAAGCACAATTTTTGGATGTACAAGTTGATGAGGATTGGGTCTTATATGTTAAGTGTTAAGGTTATTGAAGAACGTATTGCTAGTTTTTCTAATTGGACACGATAAGCAAGGCCAAACACCTTGTTTTGGAAGATTTGTGAGGGTTTTGAAAGAGTTTTTTTTTTTCTTTTCTGTTTAGTATATCTTGGAGATTATGGGCTTTACTGTACGTAATGCCAGGTTTTTGTGATAGTAGGGAGCTGGAAGATGGATTGTTCTGAATGATTGAGAGGAATTTGTGTATCTTATAATGAGCCCCACTTTATTTTCTTCTCGTTGGGCTATTGAGAATATATTTTGAATTCAATTTAATTAAATCGATTTTTGAAAAAATAAATTGGCTTAGTTTTGTAAATTTATAGAAACAGGAATTCTCTTTGGTTTTCACGATTGACAGATACAATGCATATACGTATAGATAAATTTGGAGCCGTTTTTGCAAATCATCGAGTTATTTTTGTCTGACTTAATGAATGATGACAGTCCAAAAAAAAAAAAGAAAAAAAGGAAACCATTATTTAAGGGTGACTGTTGAGTGCTCTATTAATAATAGCTTAGGCATTGGGGTGGGGGGGGGGGGGGGCCTAA
>KZ810404.1:1732-12612 GCA_000696205.2 Oncopeltus fasciatus
CGGAGTATAAAAAACACCACAAAAGAATGGAACACCTCCATCCGTGGGAATAGAAGAGAAGAGGTAATACTGACCCGTATGCGGATAGGTCACACGAACCTTACTCATATACACCTAATTAACAAAGATCTGCCGCCTAAGTGTAATACCTTACAAGTTCACCTAACAATCCAGCACATCATAGAGGTTTGCCCAGTTTATCAGAATTACTTCACTAGGGAAGGCATTGGAAGAAATATGGCGGAGTGCCTTGGGAACAACCCCTCTACAGTGGATGGGCTGTTAAACTTTCTTAAAAAATCAGGTACAGCCTGGAAAATCTAAATTAAAGAATGAGATATTGTTATTTTAGGAGAACGCTTTCATAGTATTATTTATTCAATTTTTTTTTCTATCCTTGTTTTTATTGTGCTTATGTGGTTGTGTGTATGAGCGTGTTGGTTTAGTTACCATTAAGTTTATTAATGTGTTACCATTAATGTAATTATTAAGTTTATTTATGTGTTACCATTAATGTGTTACCACTTTGCTTTTATGTTACACAACCATATTGTAATTGTTATTGTTTATAACATAATATGTTAACAAAATGTTATAGCAGATTGCTGGGCGTTATTTGGTAAATTATTACTAGCTATTATTTAATGGNTTCAGTCGTTTTTCTAAGGAATTTAGCATGTTGCATTTAAATCCCTATTGGTCCTTATCCAACCAATAGGAGCGAGGGGAATACCTAAAATGCCTGTCTCAGTTTTTAAGGAGTTAGAACTTCCTAGCTGTCAGCTGTAATAGATCAAGATAATACTTTTAACCCATTTTTATTTATTTTCTAGAAGATTTTTAATTGGAACACAAGTTCTAGACGTTATATTTTTTTCTTTAAATATAGAAAGATTTTCATGAGATCTATTTTTGGTAGAGGTATTCATATTGATTTACTTATAAGTTTATAAGTTTGGGATGAACTTATAAATATTTGAAATAGACCCAAGAACCATGCAGGGTTTGTTCGAAATGGCGAAATAAACTAAATTTTTGTCAAAAGGAAGTAATTAATCTTAATCTTTTTTACAATAGATTTATTTATTTTTTAGTAATGAATCAGAGATGGAATTCTTATGAAAGGGTCACCTTGTAAATGAAAAGCAATAAGTTAGCAGCAGGTCAGACTATAAATATAAAAATATTTAAATATGAAAACATTGAGGACCCAAGGTTCGTCGAAGAAATTAAAGAAATAGAATAGTATAGTAAAGATAAAATAAAATAATAAATAACTATTATTATCCAAATGAACATTTATCTTCTAATATCCTTAACAAGGATTAAATACTTATTAAGGCAATTAGAAGAGGCCGGAATATTAAACACTTTTATTGAGAAAGGACAAGCATTAGATGTATATTATTTTGTGCGCCTAATTCATTTATAACCCGATGTGGAAGCACGGAATAATCAGAAGAATACACTTAATGTGTGTGTTTTGTGGTTCCCTTCCTGTATCCAGGAAACAATTTCTTCTGAACAGAAGTTTTAGAATCATAATGACCCTATATCCAAAAATTATGAGCAAAAAAATGGAGTTCCACAAGGAGGTGTAATCAGTGCGACGCTATTTTCCTTAGCTGTAAATGAATTAAAAGTGTACCTGAAGGAGTAAACATATTGATTATATAGCTATTTTTGCTTATCTAGATACAATACACAGTGCAGGATTAGGAATCTTGACTGGAGCATTTCGCATTGGAAAATGACTGATGTTTCCTTGATTATGAGGTTATATTTTTCTATTTTACTACACTCTTAATTGTAATTTATTTGAATTTCATTTTTTCAACTAATTAAAAATTAAAAAGGAGAGTTTGTTGACCGTAGATATTATTCTAAGATGATTTTAGTTGGGGTTCGGTCAAGGTAGATCCAAAAAACACAAATTTAAAAAATGTATTTTTTAATANTAGCAATGCCTGTATTAATGCCTGTATTTGTAAGTCTTACTGAGGTATTGACTACGTTAGTTCCAATACTTCCCTTATAGACACTCCAGAGGTAGCAATGCCTGTATTAATGCCTGTATTTGTAAGTCTTACTGAGTTATTGACTACGTTAGTTCCAATACTTCCCTTATAGACACTCCAGAGGTAGCAATGCCTGTATTAATGCCTGTATTTGTAAGTCTTACTGAGGTATTGACTACGTTAGTTCCAATACTTCCCTTATAGACACTCCAGAGGTAGCAATGCCTGTATTAATGCCTGTATTTGTAAGTCTTACTGAGTTATTGACTACGTTAGTTCCAATACTTCCCTTATAGACACTCCAGAGGTAGCAATGCCTGTATTAATGCCTGTATTTGTAAGTCTTACTGAGGTATTGACTACGTTAGTTCCAATACTTCCCTTATAGACACTCCAGAGGTAGCAATGCCTGTATTAATGCCTGTATTTGTAAGTCTTACTGAGTTATTGACTACGTTAGTTCCAATACTTCCCTTATAGACACTCCAGAGGTAGCAATGCCTGTATTAATGCCTGTATTTGTAAGTCTTACTGAGGTATTGACTACGTTAGTTCCAATACTTCCCTTATAGACACTCCAGAGGTAGCAATGCCTGTATTAATGCCTGTATTTGTAAGTCTTACTGAGTTATTGACTACGTTAGTTCCAATACTTCCCTTATAGACACTCCAGAGGTAGCAATGCCTGTATTAATGCCTGTATTTGTAAGTCTTACTGAGTTATTGACTACGTTAGTTCCAATACTTCCCTTATAGACACTCCAGAGGTAGCAATGCCTGTATTAATGCCTGTATTTGTAAGTCTTACTGAGGTATTGACTACGTTAGTTCCAATACTTCCCTTATAGACACTCCAGAGGTAGCAATGCCTGTATTAATGCCTGTATTTGTAAGTCTTACTGAGTTATTGACTACGTTAGTTCCAATACTTCCCTTATAGACACTCCAGAGGTAGCAATGCCTGTATTAATGCCTGTATTTGTAAGTCTTACTGAGGTATTGACTACGTTAGTTCCAATACTTCCCTTATAGACACTCCAGAGGTAGCAATGCCTGTATTAATGCCTGTATTTGTAAGTCTTACTGAGTTATTGACTACGTTAGTTCCAATACTTCCCTTATAGACACTCCAGAGGTAGCAATGCCTGTATTAATGCCTGTATTTGTAAGTCTTACTGAGGTATTGACTACGTTAGTTCCAATACTTCCCTTATAGACACTCCAGAGGTAGCAATGCCTGTATTAATGCCTGTATTTGTAAGTCTTACTGAGTTATTGACTACGTTAGTTCCAATACTTCCCTTATAGACACTCCAGAGGTAGCAATGCCTGTATTAATGCCTGTATTTGTAAGTCTTACTGAGGTATTGACTACGTTAGTTCCAATACTTCCCTTATAGACACTCCAGAGGTAGCAATGCCTGTATTAATGCCTGTATTTGTAAGTCTTACTGAGTTATTGACTACGTTAGTTCCAATACTTCCCTTATAGACACTCCAGAGGTAGCAATGCCTGTATTAATGCCTGTATTTGTAAGTCTTACTGAGTTATTGACTACGTTAGTTCCAATACTTCCCTTATAGACACTCCAGAGGTAGCAATGCCTGTATTAATGCCTGTATTTGTAAGTCTTACTGAGGTATTGACTACGTTAGTTCCAATACTTCCCTTATAGACACTCCAGAGGTAGCAATGCCTGTATTAATGCCTGTATTTGTAAGTCTTACTGAGTTATTGACTACGTTAGTTCCAATACTTCCCTTATAGACACTCCAGAGGTAGCAATGCCTGTATTAATGCCTGTATTTGTAAGTCTTACTGAGGTATTGACTACGTTAGTTCCAATACTTCCCTTATAGACACTCCAGAGGTAGCAATGCCTGTATTAATGCCTGTATTTGTAAGTCTTACTGAGTTATTGACTACGTTAGTTCCAATACTTCCCTTATAGACACTCCAGAGGTAGCAATGCCTGTATTAATGCCTGTATTTGTAAGTCTTACTGAGGTATTGACTACGTTAGTTCCAATACTTCCCTTATAGACACTCCAGAGGTAGCAATGCCTGTATTAATGCCTGTATTTGTAAGTCTTACTGAGTTATTGACTACGTTAGTTCCAATACTTCCCTTATAGACACTCCAGAGGTAGCAATGCCTGTATTAATGCCTGTATTTGTAAGTCTTACTGAGGTATTGACTACGTTAGTTCCAATACTTCCCTTATAGACACTCCAGAGGTAGCAATGCCTGTATTAATGCCTGTATTTGTAAGTCTTACTGAGTTATTGACTACGTTAGTTCCAATACTTCCCTTATAGACACTCCAGAGGTAGCAATGCCTGTATTAATGCCTGTATTTGTAAGTCTTACTGAGTTATTGACTACGTTAGTTCCAATACTTCCCTTATAGACACTCCAGAGGTAGCAATGCCTGTATTAATGCCTGTATTTGTAAGTCTTACTGAGGTATTGACTACGTTAGTTCCAATACTTCCCTTATAGACACTCCAGAGGTAGCAATGCCTGTATTAATGCCTGTATTTGTAAGTCTTACTGAGTTATTGACTACGTTAGTTCCAATACTTCCCTTATAGACACTCCAGAGGTAGCAATGCCTGTATTAATGCCTGTATTTGTAAGTCTTACTGAGGTATTGACTACGTTAGTTCCAATACTTCCCTTATAGACACTCCAGAGGTAGCAATGCCTGTATTAATGCCTGTATTTGTAAGTCTTACTGAGTTATTGACTACGTTAGTTCCAATACTTCCCTTATAGACACTCCAGAGGTAGCAATGCCTGTATTAATGCCTGTATTTGTAAGTCTTACTGAGGTATTGACTACGTTAGTTCCAATACTTCCCTTATAGACACTCCAGAGGTAGCAATGCCTGTATTAATGCCTGTATTTGTAAGTCTTACTGAGTTATTGACTACGTTAGTTCCAATACTTCCCTTATAGACACTCCAGAGGTAGCAATGCCTGTATTAATGCCTGTATTTGTAAGTCTTACTGAGGTATTGACTACGTTAGTTCCAATACTTCCCTTATAGACACTCCAGAGGTAGCAATGCCTGTATTAATGCCTGTATTTGTAAGTCTTACTGAGTTATTGACTACGTTAGTTCCAATACTTCCCTTATAGACACTCCAGAGGTAGCAATGCCTGTATTAATGCCTGTATTTGTAAGTCTTACTGAGTTATTGACTACGTTAGTTCCAATACTTCCCTTATAGACACTCCAGAGGTAGCAATGCCTGTATTAATGCCTGTATTTGTAAGTCTTACTGAGGTATTGACTACGTTAGTTCCAATACTTCCCTTATAGACACTCCAGAGGTAGCAATGCCTGTATTAATGCCTGTATTTGTAAGTCTTACTGAGTTATTGACTACGTTAGTTCCAATACTTCCCTTATAGACACTCCAGAGGTAGCAATGCCTGTATTAATGCCTGTATTTGTAAGTCTTACTGAGGTATTGACTACGTTAGTTCCAATACTTCCCTTATAGACACTCCAGAGGTAGCAATGCCTGTATTAATGCCTGTATTTGTAAGTCTTACTGAGTTATTGACTACGTTAGTTCCAATACTTCCCTTATAGACACTCCAGAGGTAGCAATGCCTGTATTAATGCCTGTATTTGTAAGTCTTACTGAGGTATTGACTACGTTAGTTCCAATACTTCCCTTATAGACACTCCAGAGGTAGCAATGCCTGTATTAATGCCTGTATTTGTAAGTCTTACTGAGTTATTGACTACGTTAGTTCCAATACTTCCCTTATAGACACTCCAGAGGTAGCAATGCCTGTATTAATGCCTGTATTTGTAAGTCTTACTGAGGTATTGACTACGTTAGTTCCAATACTTCCCTTATAGACACTCCAGAGGTAGCAATGCCTGTATTAATGCCTGTATTTGTAAGTCTTACTGAGTTATTGACTACGTTAGTTCCAATACTTCCCTTATAGACACTCCAGAGGTAGCAATGCCTGTATTAATGCCTGTATTTGTAAGTCTTACTGAGTTATTGACTACGTTAGTTCCAATACTTCCCTTATAGACACTCCAGAGGTAGCAATGCCTGTATTAATGCCTGTATTTGTAAGTCTTACTGAGGTATTGACTACGTTAGTTCCAATACTTCCCTTATAGACACTCCAGAGGTAGCAATGCCTGTATTAATGCCTGTATTTGTAAGTCTTACTGAGTTATTGACTACGTTAGTTCCAATACTTCCCTTATAGACACTCCAGAGGTAGCAATGCCTGTATTAATGCCTGTATTTGTAAGTCTTACTGAGGTATTGACTACGTTAGTTCCAATACTTCCCTTATAGACACTCCAGAGGTAGCAATGCCTGTATTAATGCCTGTATTTGTAAGTCTTACTGAGTTATTGACTACGTTAGTTCCAATACTTCCCTTATAGACACTCCAGAGGTAGCAATGCCTGTATTAATGCCTGTATTTGTAAGTCTTACTGAGGTATTGACTACGTTAGTTCCAATACTTCCCTTATAGACACTCCAGAGGTAGCAATGCCTGTATTAATGCCTGTATTTGTAAGTCTTACTGAGTTATTGACTACGTTAGTTCCAATACTTCCCTTATAGACACTCCAGAGGTAGCAATGCCTGTATTAATGCCTGTATTTGTAAGTCTTACTGAGGTATTGACTACGTTAGTTCCAATACTTCCCTTATAGACACTCCAGAGGTAGCAATGCCTGTATTAATGCCTGTATTTGTAAGTCTTACTGAGGTATTGACTACGTTAGTTCCAATACTTCCCTTATAGACACTCCAGAGGTAGCAATGCCTGTATTAATGCCTGTATTTGTAAGTCTTACTGAGGTATTGACTACGTTAGTTCCAATACTTCCCTTATAGACACTCCAGAGGTAGCAATGCCTGTATTAATGCCTGTATTTGTAAGTCTTACTGAGGTATTGACTACGTTAGTTCCAATACTTCCCTTATAGACACTCCAGAGGTAGCAATGCCTGTATTAATGCCTGTATTTGTAAGTCTTACTGAGGTATTGACTACGTTAGTTCCAATACTTCCCTTATAGACACTCCAGAGGTAGCAATGCCTGTATTAATGCCTGTATTTGTAAGTCTTACTGAGGTATTGACTAGGTCTGTTCCAATACTTCCCTTATAAACACTCTAGAGGTAGCAAGGCCAGACTAATTACACCGAATTCCGCCGGAGTACTGGACAACCACCTACAAAATGTGCGATGTTTCCTTACTTGCACAAGCTAGGATTCTTTGCCTCCTAGTTTGTAAAATTTAAATTCAAATGTTCCCCTTTTGCGTTAAATACATTTCAAATTAAATATTGTAAGTTACACTTAAAATAAATATTACTTTTAATACTATTTGGAGCGTCCCACACTGGCTCACGAGGAAGGAAATGAATTGGCATTTATATAATTGAAATTTTTTCATACAGGTTTATTTTATTTTATTTTTATTTTTTTAATTCCAAGGGTCAAATAGAAATACATAACTTCAGTAAATGTTTACTGGGTACTGGAGCAGTAGAGAGAGGGTCTGTTTCCAGGGTTTGCTAAGGCCTTCAGTAGCGAGTATATTTGTAATTCAAACGAAGTGGTAGCGACTCCTGTCTCACAGACTAATCAGAGCGCCCCTACCAGGGCAACACGACAGCTGTGTGCTCTCAAGTCTCGCGTGGACGCCAGCCGATGGCTGCACCCCAACGACACGCACGATCCAGCTAAGTGGATTTGCATTTAGCGATCCCTCGATGAGTTCACTTAATACAGCAGTCGGTGTCGATTGGGTGCGGAGGATCTGAACTTTAGGTGTGAGTACCGATTGACAGCTTATTAACTCTGGAAAAACTCTAATCTAGTAATCCTAAGATGATTTTAGTTGGGGTTCGGTCAAGGTAGATCCAAAAAACACAAATTTAAAAATGTATTTTTTAATAAAGGATTATCTTCCAACGTTTCGGCTTACATTGTAAGCCATCTTCAGGGCTATCATGCAGATGAGAGAGGAGGTCACAGTCATGGAAATATGAACTTAGGGACAGGACGTCCTCTCTCATCTTCACGATACCCCTGAAGATGGTTTACAATGTAAGCCGAAACGTTGGCTGATAATCCTTTATTAAAAAATATATTTTTAAATTTGTTTTTTGGATCTACCTTGACCGAACACCAACTAAAAGCATTTTAGGAGTACTAGATTAGAGTTTTTCCAGAGTTAATAAGCTTCCAATCGGTACTCACACCTAAAGTTCAGATCCTCCGCACCCAATCGACACCGACTGCTGTATTAAGTGAACTCATCGAGGGATCGCTAAATGCAAATCCACTTAGCTGGATCGTGCGTGTCGTTGGGGTGCAGCCATCGGCCGGCGTCCACGCGAGACTTGAGAGCACACAGCTGTCGTGTTGCCCTGGTAGGGGCGCTCTGATTAGTCTGTGAGACAGGAGTCGCTACCACTTCGTTTGAATTACAAATATTCTCGCTACTGAAGGCCTTAGCAAACCCTGGGAACATAACCTCTCTCTACTGTTACAGTACCCAGTAAACATTTACTGAAGTTATGTATTTCTATTTGACCCTTGGAATTAAAAAAATAAAAATAAAATAAAATAAACCTGTATGAAAAAATTTCAATTATATAAATGCCAATTCATTTCCTTCCTCGTGAGCCAGTGTGGGACGCTCCAAATAGTATTAAAAGTAATATTTATTTTAAGTGTAACTTACAATATTTAATTTGAAATGTATTTAACGCAAAAGGGGAACATTTGAATTTAAATTTTACAAACTAGGAGGCAAAGAATCCTAGCTTGTGCAAGTAAGGAAACATCGCACATTTTGTAGGTGGTTGTCCAGTACTCCGGCGGAATTCGGTGTAATTAGTCTGGCCTTGCTACCTCTAGAGTGTTTATAAGGGAAGTATTGGAACAGACCTAGTCAATACCTCAGTAAGACTTACAAATACAGGCATTAATACAGGCATTGCTACCTCTGGAGTGTCTATAAGGGAAGTATTGGAACTAACGTAGTCAATAACTCAGTAAGACTTACAAATACAGGCATTGCTACCTCTAGAGTGTTTATAAGGGAAGTATTGGAACAGACCTAGTCAATACCTCAGTGAGACTTACAAATACAGGCATTGCTACAGACATACTCATTGGAAAATTTAATTGTTAGTCTTGAAAAGTTTATCAGAGTACGATATATCTAATTTGTTTTTGTTTACAATCTATTGCTTAACTATTTGAAATTTAAATGTATTAGATATATATGGGGCCTCAAGATCATTATTAGTTATGTCATATTATTATTATTACTGTATATTTTCTATAATTTGTATTTTGTTTATAAATGTAGTACTCCTGACGGGAGGACTTTTATCCAGTGTAATTGTTTGCTTGTGAACTGTTTATTTTAATGAAAAAATTGCTATTGTTTATTTAATTTAATGATTCATGTATAATTAATAGTGAATTATAAGATGACAAAACATAAAAATGAAAAAAAAAAATATTATTGTTTATCTTAATAAAAACATTATTCATTTACTTATCCATTCAAGTAATATTTAAAGTGATTTAAAATATGCCAAAACTTAAAAAATAATATCGTNTTTGTTTGTTTTTACAGTACACTAATGTTAGTAGTGCCTTTGATATTTTAGATATTGAAAAATATATTTAGTTGAAACACAACTACTGAAATTTAATTGAACTTTGTGAATGTTTGTTCGTTGAGCTATACGAATGAATCAATTTAGCTCGAGTTGTTGATATTCACTCGTCTAATGACATCCATACTGACATATATTTGTCCAGTACATGTTTTTTTCTATTATCTTTCAAGTATAGACAATTTTTGAAGTGATTATACCAAAGGAAGAATTTAAATTAATTTCCGTAAACCTATCACTACCCTTCAGGAATATTTATTTTCCTTCCCCTATTTCTCCTTTTAAGCTTTTAAGGTGAAATTACTCATTATATTATTTATGTACATATTTAATGAAACATGTAAATCGGCTTAGTTGACACAACTTATCCGGCTCCTTGATTTGAGAATATTTACTCAGGTGAAAACTTAATACCTTAGTGTAAAGATAAATTAAAGGAATGTCTTTAGGTGGAGATAAGCATAGCCCCAGTTTAATAAAATATTTTCCACTCTGAAAACATTCATTATAGTTAATGTATCCGAGGTAATTAAATCTCCCATAAATTTTTTTCCAGGGTTTCCAGCGCCCGCCGAGTCCGTGGCGCGAAGACCAATTAATCATTTCAGCGTATTAAAACGTGATGAGCCTCAGAACCCCTTTTCGTCGTTAGCGCCATACAACGCTGTGGCATTTATCCGATAAGCCAAGCGTCGAGGTTTGGTTAGCAGCATAAAATATAGACTTTGCGATCATGGTGGGATATGGTTCAGCAAATAGAGACTTCCAAGTATGGTGGGATCCATTTTACCTGCTAGGTACTTCTGTTGACCGACAAGCTCCTATAAAGTTTAGCTTAGAAAGTTTCCGTGAGTCGAGTTTATCCCTGTGCACCAGTGGGAAGCCAATCTAATTCTATATAGAAAGCCAAAACAAGAAGAGAGTAACAAAACACCCCCTGCAACGATTTTCGGCCTTTAGGATGGCTTCCACAGCGATGATGTTGACGTTTAGGAATTAACTGTTACGAATTTCTTTTAAGAAAAAAAGTTTTTTGCTGACCGAATGTCATCATTGATCTACTCATACATTACAAGGCCAATTATCTTCTCTCGTTTCAAAAAAAAAAAAAAAAAAAAAAAAAAAAAAAAAAAAAAAAAAAAAAAAAAAAAAAAAA
>KZ810405.1:17700-28283 GCA_000696205.2 Oncopeltus fasciatus
CCCCCCCCCTTACAAATTCGCTTCTTCCTCATCAGATCCTCCAAGCTCTGGAACTCGATCCCTCTGAATATTCGTCACTCCTCCTCGTTCGTATCCTTTAAACCACAGCTATTTCAACATCTCTCAGTACAATTGGGTATCAGGAACTGCTAAACTGCTAATCTTGTTTATTTTTATTTTTATTCTTATGTGTTTTATTGTTTTATCTTGCATTCCACTCATTTTCTTTCTGTGTATCTATTTGTATTACCTCATGTATTTCTTAATTTTTTTATTTTTAATACTTATTTCTCCTATTTCCGTTCTTGTAAAATAAGTTGCAAATATTGTCATAGTTCTGTTGAAAATATGTTCGTCTATTGTTTATTTGTAATTTTTTTTTATTATTGTAATTAGGTCAGAATTATCTATACTGTCAGCTGTGACCTCTTTGTCATTCAAGGGGACTTAAGTCCTAGAATAAAGCTTATTTTTCTTTCTTTAATATTGTTAATTACTAATTACTTGCAATCAGTCAATTCTATTTTAAGTTAATTGAAATAATTACGTTTCTGCTAGTGTTGTGGATTCTAAATTGAGAGTTGAATCAATACATTTGAATTATCAAGAAGAGAATTAAGAGTGATCACGATATTGGGCCATTATAAATCATCAAATCATCATTGACCTTCAGACTATTGACTGAATTGAATTGTTTATGCCAGAAACATTCCTGAGAGAGTTTCTCACTCTTACTTATTAAATTTTGGATTCCGATAAATTTGACTTACATAAATACTTCAGAAATATTTCGCTGATTTTTATACGTCAAAAAGTAATCAGTTGAAAACAACTATAAGAGAAATGTATTAAATTAATATTAAATGATCACTGCTTCTTTTTAAAAATGGGGCTACCTTTAGTATTTTAATTTAAATTTTTTCTGTAAAATTCCTAAAGTCAGAAATTTTATTCTAATTAATTCAAAATCTTTTATGGTTACGAGCCAAGATAAGTTAATTATAAGAAATAATTTTTACTTCTAAGCTGATCAAATGTTTCCTTCTAGTTTTTGGCATTTTAGTCAACCCAAACCTACTAAATTGATTTTTATATTTTTCATGAAATATATCAGAATATCCAAATCTTCTCTGGGACAATTGGAGTGGGTATATCCACATATAGACTTTGTGAATTTTTTTTCTTCTCACAGCATAAACTTATTAAAAAAAAAGAATTTCTGCATGAAGGTCATACTCATTTGTACTCCAATTTTGACATAAATGCTAAAATCAAGTGCACTAAAATTTCGGTATAATAAATACTAATGAGGTCTTTATTTTATGCATGAAATCATTTGAACTCTAATTTCTGCACGAATTATATACTAGTTTACAACCGAATTTCAACAAGTAGGCCCTACTCGTGTGAAATTTAATTTTGGCATGTATACCATACTTGTGGGCTCTAACTTATGCATATATGCTATACTATGTATCCTCTAATTTCTTAATGAAGACCAATTCAGACGTGCTAATTTCTGCATGTATCCCATACTATGCATGCTAAAATATATGTATGAAGCCCAATTTATGTGAACTCTTTTTTCTTTAAGTACGCCGTACTCATCTTCACTTTAATTTCTGCATGTATGCAGTGCGAGCTCACTATAATTTAGCCGATACAACACACTCAGAAGCTGCCGTCCTCACTATTTAAATAATAATTTTATTGCTACGTATCAAGTTATTTGACGTATAAATGAAAATAATATCCGTTTCAGCTTAAAAATATTTGTTGGGGTTTCGGTTTTCACACTAAATCACACTGATAGTTTGACATATAACTACTAAACAATAAATTAACGCAAAATATAGAAATATACTTAGAAATTAACACAAGATCTATTGAAAGAATGTAAATAACAACCGAAAACTTAAATAAGTTATTATTATATGTTTTTTTTTTTGGGAGGGGGGGAGGGGGTTTGGTTAAGGTAGATCTAAAAAATACAACTTAAAAANAAAATCAAGTGCACTAAAATTTCGGTATAATAAATACTAATGAGGTCTTTATTTTATGCATGAAATCATTTGAACTCTAATTTCTGCACGAATTACATACTAATTTACAACCGAATTTCAACAAGTAGGTCCTACTCGTGTGCAATTTAATTTTGGCATGTATACCATACTTGTGGGCTCTAACTTATACATATATGCTATACTATGTATCCTCTAATTTCTTAATGAAGACCTATTCATATGTGCTAATATCTGCATGTATCCCATACTATGGATGCTAAAATTTATGTATGAAGCCCAATTTATGTGAACTCTTTTTTTCTTTAAGTACGCCGTACTCATCTTCACTTTAATTTCTGCATGTATTCAGTGCGAGCTCAATATAATTTAGCCGAGACAACACACTCAGAAGCTGCCGTCCTCACTAAATAATAAATAATAATAATTTTATTGCTACGTATCAAGTTATTTGACGTATAAATAAAAAATAATATCCTTTTCAGCTTAAAAATTTTTGTTGGGGTTTCGGTTTTCACGCCAAATCCCCCTGCTAGTTTGACATATAACTACTAAAAATAAATTAACGCAAAGTATAGAAATATACTTAGATGTTAACACAAGTTCTATTGGAAGAATTTAAATAACTGAAAACTTAAATAAGTTATTATTAGATGTTTTTTCTTGGGGAGGGGGGGACGGTTAAAGTAGATCCAAAAAATACAAATTAAAAAATGTATATTTTTTTAATTATCTGCCAACATTTCGGCTTACATTGAAAGCCATCTTCAGGGCTATCATGAAAACGAGAGGAAACGTCCTGTCCCTAGGTTCACATTTTTATGACTAACATGAACATGACTGACGTCACATTTCAGTCATTCAAATGTGAACCTAACAATGTAAGTCGAAACGTCGGCATATAATTTAAAAAAATATTTTTTTTTAATTTGTATTTTTTGGGTCTACCTTGACCGAACCCCAACAAAAAACATTTAATATCTACGGAAAAAAACACTTCACTTAAATAAATTATTTTTCGACATTTTATTAGATAATTACGTAGTTTCGATATTCTTTGTAAAACGTTTCTTTGAGCTAAGAGCTTTTTGGATACAATTTGTTACATTAGTAGTCTTCCAATAGTCTCCTTTTCAACTTTTTTTGAATTCTTTTAGAGCAAATAAGCGTTATATCAAAGAATAAATGAAGTATTCAGTATAATATGAAATGTTTTGGCGAATAAACAGTTTGGGTGATATTTATTTGGTCATTTAAATACCAGAAACTCATGAATATCACTCAATATGNTTTTTTTTTAAGCTTGAAAGTAATATGTTATGATCTCATGTGGATTACGTCGTGTCTCATGTCTTCTAGACTATATACCATTTCCAAATTTTTGTGAGGTGTTTTTAATAGTAGTACGAAACGCATATGTGGGAATAGGGAATGCTTATGGCTATGTCGTCTGATGTTGTAAGCACCAGAGGAGCTAGTGTGGTTTGTATACTATGTAAAGAAGTGGAGCCAATATTGAACCTTGAGGTACGCAGACTCTGGCATTTTGTAAATGCAAACCGTTTAATAGATTAATTTTTGGCTTGAACTGGTGGGGGTGAGTTTATAGCTACAGAAAATCGAATAACCGTCAATATTTACGATATTATTAGTGAAAGAAAAAAAATTCTGATTGAATTATTTGTAGTTTGTATAGTTTTTACGTACAAAAAAGAAGAGTTCGTTATATTGTTACTTTAGGTTATTTACTGAACCACCAGTGGGGGTTTGTTATAAGCCAAGAATGTTTAGTAACAAGCCAAAACAAAACTACTTACAAGTGCAAATAATAACTTCTGACTGCCGAATTTCACAAATACAAATATGTATATATATCATAAGGAAATATGGTGGGGATGAATATACGAAGAGTATTCAGTATTCACGCACTTATCACATTAACGCCTCCACATACCCCCAATGTCTTCCGCCCCAAATTTAGCCCATCACTTTGAACAAGCCTTCAACAGCTCATTGACAAGCAAGTTAGCGGCAATCTTTCCAGCTGAGGTAAAGAGAGGCGGGCGTTATGTAAGCGATGGGGTGGACGGTCATGGCGAAGCCCCACAGCCTTCCATATCTCCTGGCTTCATTTAATTTAACAAGGCGTAAAGATAAGAAAGAGAGGGCCCAGNCTGATAATAATTAAGATATTTAAGAAGATAATAATGTGAATGTTTGAGATTTTTTTTTTACTTTAAAGAGTTAACCTCAACCACTTAGGATCATGGAGGGAGGGGCTATCTACAGGTGGCCACCCCATTCTAAACACCCATGACTCAGGACTAGCTTTTAATTATAGATGAAAACTTGCCCTGGGCGGGATTTGAACCCTCAGCGTCAGGATTGCGAGACACTAACAAATCCCCTAAGCTACCTTGGCGCCCCTGTTTGAGCTCTCCTCTTGACCAAAACAAACCTCTGTGACATTAACCTTCCCCCCTTTTAATTAGCTTTCATCATCAATATATTATTTATCTTATTTCTTATATCATCTTATTTACGTATATGAATCATAAGAATCTACATAGTTTACATTGCTCCCAAGTGATAAACCTTTTTCTTCATTATCCTTTCAGGATCCTTTCAGGACCGAATGGCATAAGAGATCATGAAATTCTACATACCTATTGCGGAAATAGATATGTAATCGACATATTCCAACTTCACTTTGCCCTTCGAAATGGAGAGATTTCACATAAAATTCCCCCTTCATAATAGGTTAAAAATGGCATCATAATTCCTCTTGGTATAAATATTCAAGGCATTCACATGATTTTATCGTCAGCCTGTTTTTCATTTAAATTCTTCTTAACTGCTCTGAGATCAAATAAATCATTTACTCTTTTACATGACCATCTTCAGTAAAACATAGTAAATATAATTTGTTAACACATTTAGAGTTAGTGTACTCCTGCATGTCGGATGTACCAATTTTATCAACCCTGATAGATCTTTAGTATCTTGTTTTCCTAATTGTAAATCAGTATTCATTATTGTCGGATTTATTAGTATACTTCTTCTAGCTTATAACTGCATTTCTATGCTATACTTACATACACACAAACAATCTTTATCTAATTTCACATATTGGAGGGTAACAGTAACAATTCAAATACAGAATAACAGAAAGTGATCGAAGAGTAACAGTTTTACTCATTTCAACCATATACAATTGTTATTCCTCTTGAATTTTTCACCACGACATTCTCCCAATTACACGCAATCTATCGTAATATTTCAAGAAAATTTCTACTAACTGCTGCTCTGACAGTGCCGGTGACTCCCGGCCATTAAACACCTCGTCCGTGTAGCTCTCTTCTATCAAGTTATTTTTCTTAGTTGTCGGAAGTGTTGTGCACTGAAAATTGACAGACATCAAGAACTAAGTGCGCTTTACAAATGTGTTATGTTTGACGGAGCTACGTCGCCGACATCACCCACAATTCTGTGAGTAAAGTTTAAGTTGTTTTTTTCTCAATAGCCAGCCACAAGCGGACAGGCAGGGCTCAGACTGGTCTGTCAAATCTGCCCCCTCCCTCACTAAGGCCACTGTCTAAGTACAGGACTCTCGAGCTCCACGTCCCGGTTCGAAGCTCGGTAGTTCTTATTTTTTTTTTTTTTTAATGCCTTATAATGGGAGGTTTTATTACCATCAAGTCATATCCAGCGGAGGTAAAGGAAAGCGAAGAAGAGGACCCATGACATCTACGAAAGACAAGAGGAGACACCGGTCAGCGACCAGAACCCCCACCGAGCGAAACAATGCAATGTCAACCCGCCCCAGCACCTCACAGGGTGTAACCTTCGAAAATATGGAAGCAGATTCAACAGTCCCTCGAATAATTCGACCACCACCAATATTTGTCAGAAATCTGAACGACTTCAGATTGATGAGTGCTCCAAATTGAATGAGCGAGTGAGGCCTGGCAGATATTTGTGTATTAACAGGCAGCAAGACACAAAAATAATCCCTGGAAGCCCAGATACCTACAGAAAAATTATTCATTATCTGAAGGAAACAAATGCGCAGCACCACAAATACCTGCGCAAAGAAGAGAGGGCTGTAAGAGTGGTGATTCGACATCTACACCACACAACTTCCACAGACTTTATCAAGGAGGAGTTGACTTGGGATTCAGCGTCAGAAACGCCATAAACGTGATCATACGCCGACCCTAGAGAGGGGAGACCTCTGCCTCTAAAACACCCCTGCCAATGTTCTATGTGGACCTGGAGCCTACGCACAACGTGCAACAGATCTACAGCTTAAACTCGCTCTGCCACTGTGAAGTAAGGGTCGAGAAGCCTCATCCTCGTCGAGAAATACTTCAATACACACAAGTGCCTGCAGTATGGTCATACAAAAGCCTGCTGGGAATACTCGCCGCGGTGCGTCAAATGTGGAGGCGATCACATCAGTACGAGCTGCCTAAAATCCCGCAACATTCTAGCTACATGTGTGCTGTGCCAAAAAAATCACCCTGCCATCTACAAGGGCTGTCAGGTGTACAAGGAGCTGAAACAACGGAACCCTGTCTACTCGTCATCCACAGACTGCACCTCCGCCCTCCAAAGTTGTCGAGCTAGGACTGTCCTACGCTCGAATGATGCAATCAACTCAGGATCATCCAAGACAATCCCCCACCCAGGAGGGAGCGACCTGCTCTCTCTAACGTCCCGACTTCTCCCTCATCTAATTATCTCCACACCTTATTTCAATCCCTCTTCTCACAACTTAACTCCCTCATTTCTCCACTCATATCACTCCTGACCAATCTGCTCACCAAAATGAGCCTACCAACTCCCATACCATGATTCATCAATCCAAGAATTCCTTTTCTATCCTCCTATGGAATGCTAACGGCATACTGACGAACTCAAACGTATACTTGACAACAAAAACGTAGACGTAGTTTTACTGACAGAAACACGACTAAATAAACGAAATAATCTAAAAATTGCTGGCTACCACACTTATAGGACAGACCATCCTGACGGATGAGCTCATGGTGGAACTGCACATCTTATCAAGAAATCCTATACCCATCATATCCTACCCTCCACTTCCACAGAGTCCCTTCAATCAACATCAGTGTCTATTTCCACACCCTCTCATCCTATCACACTTTCAGTAGTGTATTGCCCTCCGAATAAACCAATCATAGCACCAGAATTTTTCAATTTCCTCAAAGACCTTGGTCCCCGTATCCTTGCCGGTAGAGACAATGCAAAACACTTGCAATGAGGATCGAGAACGACCAACCCTCGTGGTCGATCTCTATATAATGCGATATCATCCCAAAACCCCAGCACAATTAGTCCTTCCTCTCCCACTTATTGGCCCTCTGACGTAAACCGTCTTCCTGATACCTTGGACTTCTTCTTCTGCAAAAACCTTACTCCTCTTAATTACTCTGCAATCGCGGATAAAAGACCCATTACGGTTGAAGGCAATATAGCTCATTAATATTGATTCTTCTGGGGAACAGAGTTATTTAGAATTATTTTACTAGAAGAGTATTATTTTACATTAAGAATGGAGCATCTATAATGAAAGTTATATGTCGTCATAGTCATAGATTATGACAATAGGCACCATTAAAATCTAGCAATGCTTTTATAAAAGCCATTATAATTTTACAAAATGTCCAGTTATGCATATATTTGGTCTAAAATATTTCTATATTCATCAATTAATTTGAATAAATTTAAAGCTAATTAAGTAACCAAAATAATTAATTTGCATTTATTTAGCATTCAAAAAGAATTTAAAGTAGAATTAATTATCTAAATCATAATAAAAGTCATTGAAGAAATCATTTTACTTTTCTTCTGTATTTAAAAAAAAATATTGTTCATACAGAAAATACATTTTAAGTTTACTACAGTTTTCATTTTCTCTATTTGCTTAAAGATATATATTCAATAAATTTAATATTTAAGTATGTTTAAAATTTAAATGTTTCTTAACTACGGAGAAGGTAGGAGTCGGTAGTTTTCAAGTCTACTTTTGTCACTTTTCCGAAAAGACACCAGTATATTGACCCTTCTTCATATCCTTATCACTAATTAGAATATTTCTAATAATTTTTCATTTTCAGACAAGTAAGTGATATACGGCCATCTGTAAACCGTATCGCTTAAATAAATAATTAGTATTACATTGAAAGATGGAAAGAGAGGGAGAGAGAGGAATGAAGAGTAAGAGAAGTAGTGTGAAAGTAATCCTTTATCTGCGATCAGAAAAATTCACAGAACCGAATCACAGTGATTGATGCCAGTAGCGGAGGTTTTAATGAGCCGGAGCAGAAGGACTGTGCCGTGATCGCAACTCACCGATCTGCTATCACGGTGACAAACGATCCTTCACGACCCCTAAAGCCCCTCCCCCCCTTCCCCGCCTTCTGCCAACACAGATAGCAGCGAAAAGAATATAACATCATCGTGAAAAATGATTCGGCCAGGTCCCGACGGAGGGCCGAAGACTCTGCTATTTGCTGAATGAAAAGGGAAGGGGGGGGGGGTCATGTTTTAATATCGAGAGAGTGAGAAAGACTCTCTGATCACTGACATTTATAGCCTTACACTTCCTCTCTGCTCAAGATTAATGGGGCGGAGATGGCATTCCAAAAAATATGTTATTATAAATAAATCATTCATTTTTAACTGGCGCTCCCATTGTGAAATACATTACATTCAGATTGCTAGATATGGATGAGACATAACCCGTTCTATTTTAGAGTAATGAGTCGCGAACGAACCGCTCACTGATGAGAGTGCGGTGGATCACTACTTTTTTTTTCTTTTTTGCAGATCAAGAGATGTTGCAGCTACGGCTAGGATTTGGCACGGTAATATGCGTTCCGAACCGACAAAAGGGATTTTTGTAATTTGTGTGAGTGTGTGTAACCGTGAATACTCAAAGAAATAAAAGAGTCTATGAGCTTCATAAATAAAGCAAAATTCTCCTGTTTCATATGAGATAGGCAACAATAAGAGTAAATGGCTAACAGGAACAATTCTCTGCACAAAAATTTGCGAATTCCGAAGCATATGTATATCAAGAGAGAGAGAGAGAGAGAGAGAGAGGGATTCGAAATAATAGATGAGAGCGAAATTGAACAATTTGTAGTGGAGGTTTTTCTGAACCTTAAATTTTAACTTTATTTTACTTGTATGGCGCAATTAGTTATTACTAGTATTAGTACCCGGTATACCCGGTATAAGTACCCGGTATAAGTACCCGGTATAGTACCCGGTATAAGTACCCGGTAGACCCGGTATAAGTACCCGGTATAGTACCCGGTAGACCCGGTATATAAATTACGTATTTAAATGTATTGTACATATTAGTTTTAATATAATTTAATAAAGAGATAAAACTCAACACAGGTTTGTCTATTGATAAATGATATATTTTGTAACATTGAGAGATTACCTGACATAGAAATTCAATTACTAATATTCATCAACTACGATACTGAGAAATGGCTCAGTTTACGCAGGTCTTGCTTAATTGGTTTTTTAATGTACACTGAGCGATTTCAAAACCAAATATGCCACAATTTTCAGGCCTACTGAATTGACAAGTTCAAATGGAGAGTTGTTGACCGTGGAGATTATTAGTAGAGAAATTGTTGGAGTTCGGCCAAGGTTGATTAAAAAAAGAATAATAATCATAAAAATACAATTTTAAGGAAATATTTGTTTTATTATTTGCGGATTTCGGCTTACAGTGTAAGGTGAGGCATTGTCACCTGGAGCAAATCTTCAGACATGAATATAAAAAAAATTGTGGCATTGTCCTATAAAGAATTGTCATTTACTTATTTTGTTGTAAGAGAACTCATCAAACAGATAAAAACCAAGTATTTTAATGACTAATTTTATATTACAATAGGAAAAGGAACATACCGAAGAAAAACCCTTCAAGCAGGAACTGCGTATTCGAAGCAGATTTCCATGTTTCATTAAAGATGAAGATAAATAAGTGTAAATGGAAAAATTGAATTTACAAGTCAGAGAGAATAATGAGTGTAGAAGTTATGTCCATTAAAATTCTCTCTAGACTAGCTGGGAAGGATTCGTAAATTTATTCATTAATGTACGTTATTAAAAAAATATTAAAGGACATAAACGTTAGAAAATTACATTTTACATCTATTATATTCTATAAATGTTTTCGGAACTCAAATTACAACAAATATATGACGTTTTTAAATTTTGAAAACCTCTAAATCCCCCTTCCGTTTATTTGATTCCAACATACATTTTATTTATTAAAACGTTCAATGAAATTCGCCTTCAAACGGAATTTAGTTTCCATGTTCTAAAAATTATAGGTCCCGCCTATCATCAAAATTTTATTCTTAAATATATTTCTTAATATGCTCTCTTTTGAAAAAATGTTAACGGATATAAATGTCATAAAATTACATTTTTCAGCTAATTAGTTTTACATCCTTTTTTTTTTTTTTTTTTTTTTTTTTTTTTTTTTTTTTTTTTTTTTTTTTTTTTTTT
>KZ810407.1:8680-36006 GCA_000696205.2 Oncopeltus fasciatus
TAAAAATATTATTATTTTAAATTTTAGTTAACCTACCAAGACTAATAAGTTAATATACAGCTCAGCCTTGTGCAGATCAATATATAACCTAACTAATGTAAACTACCCTCTATATCATGTGCCCTCTATTTTACAAATACACATTCTCCTTCTGGGCTTTCTGATGTGTAATAAATACTTATGAAGAAATGTTCCCTTCCCTCCCAAGTAATGTAGAAAAGATGAAATTTGCTAATTTAAAAATAAAAATCATTTAATAAATAATTCTTCTTTAAATAAATTTGGTTTATGAAAAAATGTAATTCAGAAAAAGCTTATAACCTACCCTTGTTATAAAAAGATAACACTAGGGAACACATTCTTTGTTGAGTTAGATCTGTCTCTGTTTTTTCACTAATTCTTGGCACCTGAATCTGTGAATAACCTCGGATTTTGTCTATCACATCAACTTTTCAAACTACAGGATATCCTCAGAAATAATAAAAATCATGCATTTAAAAGAACATAAAGTAAAAACGTACATAAATACGTATGTAAAATATACAGTTTACAAAACATTTAATGTAAGTTAAATCGAGTTCATACATATAAAATTATTTAATTAATGAACAGTACTTAAGAATTAAGATAAAAATTTGCGTTTGTAGCTTTTTCTGAAGTGTTTAGTTTGTGTACATTCACCCTTGTTGCTCCAACAATAGTCAGCCATCATACGTATGTCCCATCTACCTTGATACCTTGCTTCCATGACCCTCAAATCTTGATGGAACTGCTCACCACTCACTGCACCAAGATTGTCCGGTAAATTAGCAAGGTGGCTGTGTAAAAAATGCAATTTAATGCTCATGTAGCAACCTAGCTTTTGAAAGCTTTCCATTTTTTTTTTTTTTTAAAGAGAGGATTGTTGGGAATTTGGTCATGGTAGTTGAACAATTAAAAACTAATTTGTAACCAAAATAGTTTTTATTTTAGTCAACGTTTCGGCCTGAATTTCAGGCCTTCATCAGGGCTGAATATGAAAGAGAAACAAACAAAATAATATAGAAACATGTCAATATATGATAATCAAACAAATACAAATGAATGAAAATATAAAACTGTGTGTAATCAACTATCTATAAAATGGATACTGAACGTATTGGAAATAAAGAATTATTAATAAAATTCGTAAGTGTACATACCAAGTACCAAGTAGGGTGATGGGGAGAGAGAGAGAGAAGAAAGAGAGAGAGACTCGAGCTCAACTGAGTCTACATCGTGACTGATCTGATTAAAAAAATTTTATTTGACCGTTGTGGAAAGGAACGGGAAACTGACATAGGAGTGGGGAATGGATGAGACAGTTTACATGGCTTAAGGTTCAGGACATATCGCTGTAGGAAAGTGGGAGGGGAAAAAAGATATCTGGTCTTATTATGATTTTGTTTTAAGATGTAATATATATATATTTAAAAAAAAAAAATCTTATGTTTTAAGGTTACAATACTCTACTTGTTGGTGAGTGATGCTTGACTGTGAGAATCTATTTTCCTTTAGAAATGGAAAATAGCTGCCTGCTTCTATGCTGGTATGTCCATTAAGAGACTCCTTTTATCAGGATACTCAGTAGGAGCATGACTATAAATTTTATAATCTTAGTCATTTTCTATTGTATCATTTCCATTTAAATAACTTCTCTTGTATGCTGATTTGATGCTGAATGATTAATATAACTTCACTTCACTTTTGTTCTTCTGTTATTTATAAAGGGTAATTTTATAATGTCCTTTTCTGTGGCTAAGTAATGTTTTATTTATTTTTTATTTGTTTAATTTATTTATTCAATGGTAATAAGATTATATTTAGTATTTGGGAGTTTATGAAATGATTTGTCATGTTATTTTTTTAATAATATTTAATTTATTATTCTCTATTGTCTGTTATGCATTACTGAATTAGTTCTCATTACCATTCTGAGTTTTATGAATAATTTTTATTTACTAGAGAAACAAATTAGGTTCAAATTTCTAACATAATGCTTTTTTAACATTTATCATATATATTAATTTTCAAGGATGTAACTAACATTTGTTTGAGAAAGATGCATGTTACGGGGCACAACAACATGTCATGCTAACATGACCAGTCCCTTCTAGCACACTTTGATGAGTTCCAGAAATACTTCACTGATAGTTATTACCTCATAATACCAGTATCAGATACCTGGCAAATACCCTATATCCCTTCCTCAGTAATAAGCCTACCTGACCCTTCGTGTTCCTGCGTCTTGATCGAGAGGATTGCATGGGAGAGGGTGTTGGCCTTTATTTTCATAAGCGACCCCGAATTCTTGAATGCTCCCCCACCTCAATTAATCCCAATATTGAATTTTTGTTTTGCAAATATTTGTACTGATTCTCAACATATCCAGTACGGGGTGGTTTATTGCCCTCCTCAAACTCCCTTAGACCCCTCCTTTGAGACATTGCAAAATATTGTTCCCTTCTTCTTAAACATCATTATTTGTGTCGATTTTAATTCTAACTTCCCAACAAACTCTCCAGAAAAGATATATTTTGGGACTTTGTTTTTTTCCCTCAACTTATTCACTGTTCCTTTACACATCCTTTCCTCTACATATCTCTCACGATTCTCCAACACTTGGCTAGACATTTTTGTCATTGATTCATCTGAAAATCTCGTTTCTTCATTCCAACATCCTTTAAGCTTCCTATCCAATCATTATATGATTCTGTCCTATAAATTAACCACTTCAATATTCACTCCTAAATCCTATCGAAATACTCGAGTGTCTTACATTTGAGTCCATTCAGGATGACCTGGAAGCAGTTGATTGGGGTCTAGTGTCTTTAGAGACTTCCATTTATACCATGGTCAATTTCTTCATGAAAACTTTTCTCAACATTCTCAATAAGCGTGCTTACATTAAAACCACCTTTATCCGTCACCCCCTCCCCAAAGAGAGCTTGACAAAATCAATAGCTGGGCGGTTCAAAACAGACAGGTTCTATTCCCCAATTTAACTCCTTTCCTATCCTTCTTAATTTTTTCATTAATAATACTCCTATTTCCTTCTCTTCCTCACTTGGAAACCTCGGTGTAACTTTTGACCAAAACTTCTCCTGGAAGCTTCACTTTTCCCATATATTCCGGCACTGTTTTGTGACTCTCTGACAATTCCGATGCTCAGCTCTGGGTAGGAAATACCCAGATCCACGTGCCAACTCCTTGTGTCTTCACTTATTCTCCCCCACTTTAATTATTGTTGTGTTGTATATGGCGGTGTCTTTGGTGGGCTTGGGTGGGGGAAGTTAGTCTTTATTTTAATTAAAATTACTTTAGTAGTTTCTCTCTAATTGTTGCAGATTTTTCTTCGGCTCACCTGGGAATTTCTGGGTAACCGGCCTGTATAAAGATTTAAAGGTGGTTGTTTCCTTCCTAATGCAGACTTTACTTCCTTAGTTCCTTCCTTTATAATACTGTCTCCACACATTCTCCTTCCCACATTTATGAACTCCTTACTTTCAACTCCTCAGTCTGTTCACACCACCCTAGATCCCGTGCCTCTGATCTTTGCACCCCCTGTTATAGAACTACTTCTTTTCGCAGCTCTTTTCTAGCTCATTCAGCTAGCCTTTGTAACTTTGTAACCCTACCCTCAAATATTCGGGATTTAAATCCCTCCTTTTTCAGCATCTCCTATTCATATTCTTAGCTGATAGAATGAATGTTGTGCATGTGTGGAATGTATGTAAATTAATTGAATTATTGTGAGTAAAAGTATGAGTTGGTGTTTTCGTTAAATGTGCACCTCATATTACATTTTATTTCCTAAACCAGTTATAAGCTCACCCTTTTTTTTTTCTTTTTCTTTCCTCGATCATATTGTTGTGGATTAATTATAAGTAATTAAGTAAGCAATGTCAGCCTCAAGGAAACGTTATTTTTGTTTATGAATTTCCATCACTTCTCTTTAAAAATACTTTTTATTTGTTTTGTTTATTTAAGCTAATGTGTATTTTTTGAGCCAGAAAAGGCCTTTTGTAAAATTCACTTAATGTTATTCATTAAGTCCCAGAATAAAGTTTATTTTCAACTTTATTTAGTAGGATGTAACTGTGTCTTAATCATTTTAGTTACAAAATTTAATGTGTGCAATATATGCTTATGTACTTATGTTGTAATGATTTAAAAATAATTTTATTTTAGCCTAGAGTTAGTGTAATAAAAACCCAGTCCATGTAAATATCTTTTTCATTCCAAAAATATGCCACGGTATAAGAAAAAGCTATGCATGGTGCCACAAGAGCAAGAACCAAAGACAATATCATCAACATTCAAGGGAGTATTGGTAAGCCCTCCTGGTAATTTTGACTTTGGAAAACCAGATTGGGCTAGGTGGGACATCTGGTGGAAGAGGTACAGAAAAACAATTCTTCTCGATATGATGCTGGACAATTATCAGATCAACTCCCTTCTGTATACAAATAGGAAAGAGGTCAAGGACTTAATGCTCCGCCTCAACATGATGAATTTAGAACAGTTTACCTACCAAGAAGTTATGAATTTGATTGAAAGACACTTTACTATGAAAGAAAATTTAGTGTTTGAGGGGCAAGATTTTTTTGAAGAATGCAAGCCCCAGGGAAGCCAATACAGTCCTTAAATCTTCATAAGATGTCTAACAGGTGCAAGTTCTAAACACTACGAGAGGACTTGGTCATGCAAAAGATAATCTAGAGGCTACGTGATGCCGCACTGTGGGAAGATTTAAAGAAGAGCAGGATCAGATGCTGAAAGCTGTCGAAGAGCGAGTTTTGCATGAAAAAGCAACATAGGTATCTTCAGTCTTTGTCCTCTGTTAAGCAGAGCAATGTGGTGCGAGGGGAGTTTCAACATTCTGGCTAGCAGCAGCAGTGGCGAGGCGGGAAATGAGACTGGCGCCAGTACGGCTTACGGGGTCAGATGCTGCACTGTGGCTAGGTGGTTCACTTCACTTGCTTCTGTCCCTTCCGACCTTTCTATGCCAGGGGGGGTTAATGACATTGGTATAGACTGTGAGTAGGAGGTAAGCTGTGAGCTCCATAGAGTAGGCGGCTTGAATATAGGCTCCTATATGGTAGGATTTTATGTAGGAAATTATAAAGCGGATTTTTGAGTGGATACTGGAACTGATGTCACGGTTATAGGATAGGACATTTTAGGGGGAGTCCTTTTAGTCTAATAATGTATAATGTAACCAGCGGCTAATAATGTATTTGGACCTGGCAAAAACAAACTTGAGGTGTTAGGCAATTCAAGGTGGTTTTGAGGTTTAGGGATAAGGCTTCATCTGCGGAAATATATGTAATTGAGGGAAAGCAGCAGCCACTATTAGATTGGCCCGCTATAGAGAAGCTAGAGGTAGTTTTATTTTGGGGAGCAATATCAGCTGAGCAAATAAAGAAATAATGCCCAAATTTGTTCCAAGAGCAGATGAAGGGCAAGAGGCTCCGTATTGTTACTTTGCCTTATTGCTTAGGAGGGAGCTAAGCTGTATGCTATTTAAACACCTAGAATAATTTCATTTGCACTAAGGGCTAAAACAGAAAGAGCTTAAAAGGCTGGGGGTCATCTCACCTACTATTTGTAGACGACATCCTTAATCAGATTTCTAAAGTGAGGTATTTGAGGAACGTCTATTTTCGAGAGATATTTTCTTCAGGAATTTCTATTTAAAATAGGTAACAAGAGGTGCTGAGCTCTCAGGAAAGCAGGCTAGTACATTTAGTGACTACCACAGGTAACAAAATAGTTCTCTATTGTTCTCATAATCAGTTTGGCTGCTAAAGTGGTTGAATATTTATGAAAGCATATACTAGTACCTGAGGGAAGTGATTCTAAATACAGAAAAAATGTTTCAAGGTTGGGGAAAAGGAAAAAAAGCCTCTCAGTCAATGGTGAGATATCCATCTTTCAACTTGCATCTTTCCTATGGCTTTGAAGCAAATTGAGATTGTTTCCTTTTTTAAATTTAATTGAATTTTTCAACATTCTGAAAAACTATCAACCCTCTTTCTAAATCAACCTCTCCAACTGTCTCCCAGATCCTCAGGCTACTAATCCGAAATAATTCTTATAATTCAGTCATTCAGATTTGTTTCAGGTGACAACACGTCCCTCTAGCCTTCATGATAGGTAGGTGTGGTGAACTTTCTACACATTTTGTTATTGTTTTTCCAAAATATTTCTTATCATATTATCGAACCCCAAAATTCATTACTAATAATCTCCACTGTCAAAAACTCTTCGTTTTTACTCATTAAATACTCTGTTTTTTCTTTACACAATTCCCTGAAATTTGGACTAATAAGCCATTTAAAAAAACTTATATTTTATATTTAAAAGACCATTTTGACATAAAGAATGCTTTAGCTGAGACATTTTTAACATAAAATCTTTGGGTGACTGGAAGAGGTCACTTACGCTTGTAAATTAAATATCCATGTAAGATGTTTTAGTTAGTTAGTTGTGAACCCAGTAATTCAGCTGATATTTATTTATTTTCTTTTTGATGTTGAATTATTTGTTTTACTCAAATTTGTTTTATTAAGTATGTATGTATATATTTAGTTCCTTGAAAGTTTTTGCTAAAATATTGCTCATTACTCTGTGTTTTATATGTGAAATTTAAGTGTTATGACAGCAATTTTATTATTATTTGTATTTGCTGTTATTGCNCTTAGAATCCCTTACTTACTAATAAGTAAATAATTAGAAAATATAAATTACTCAGAGCTAATAAATTAATTAATATGTACAAATAAATCAAATGTGCTTATTTACAAATAGGCGTCAAGATAACGTTTTAATCACAGTTACTTATTACTTATCACTGTTACCGGCACTGAAGAGACTATGAGTGGGCGTATGCTTGCAACACACGATCTGACATCAAATCTACCACAGACGGAGACTTAACTTATCACTTACTTGGGGGGGCGCTGGTGAGCTACTTTTATAATTTCATGGCAGGCTTAGAAGGTTCTATATGGATTTCCAAGTAACCTGACTTCTCTCTGACCAAGGAAACAGATGTCTTCCTTCAATTGGCCCCTTCCCTTACAGGTCTGGTCCACCTACTTCCCTAGTCTTTAACAGTTTATTACAAGTGGAAGTAAAAAATAAAATTTTGAATGTTTTTCAGAAGCTGCCGGAATTATGCAAGAAATTTGTTCTGCTGTCATGTATTTGCACGATATGAATATTGCTCATAGAGATCTAAAGCCTGAGAACCTTCTCTACACTACCCCAGGTATTTCTAAAAGGCTAATAAAAAATAAAATCAAATTTTCTTATAGTTTGTGTGGAATGAACAAGTTAGTATACTATTAGCAAATTAAAAAGATACAGAATAGTAAAGATCAGAGATGTTCACTTATCGGTATGAAGAATATGTTTCTTTCTGTTTTTTATTTTATTTGATGTGAAACAAATGTAATTCAGCTAAATGTAATTAATTATATTTTTTAAATGTACTTCTTACTTTTGTACTTTGGCAACATTAGTTTCATGTACATCTTCTCAAATGACACATTATTTTTATTAAAAGAATTATTAACTGTTAATGAAGTCTTGAGTACAGAAGTTTCGTAGTTTAAAATGCCTGGCTATTTAATTTAAATTATTGTTATAGTTTTTGTCCATTGTTACTGTCTTTTACTAAGTTTTGCTCAAATGGTATCCTGTATGATGTGTAAATATTAAGGGGGTATAGGTGTAGGTTTAGTTTCGTCTGTATCCTTCCAGTCTCTAGAAGAGGTTTGTATATCTTTGTAATGTTTGTCTTTCTTAATATACTGTGAATGTATTTTAGATATTAACTGTTGATCTTAGAGAAGAGATTGTAAGAAAATATTCTATTGCGTGCAAAAAGAAAGTGTTAAAGAGATTGAGATGCCAAAGTTATTGGCTTAATGGAAGAACCTATTTGAGGTCTGCTTGGTGAATGCATTTATATTCAATCGGTATTAATATAGTCAATAAGTTTCACCTTGAAATTTTATGAGGAAGTGATTATTATTATTATATTACACATATGGCAGGTCCTAACTATCTCATGATAAATTTGACCCATTTTTTTAATACCAATTAACAGCCAATCTTTCTAGATGAACTTTAGTCCTTTAATAAAACTTATTTGGTTACTAATATCAACCTTCTCAATTTTATTAGGCCTAAAAATTCTTCCAAAGAGAAAAAACTGCTGTAGGAGAGAGTTTCTCAGTCACACCTTCTGTTCTCAACTGTCTCCTCTTCCTTGTTAGAAGTTGAACCTTCCTCTGTCCTTTTTTTTATAGTTATATTTGAGTAATATGTCATTATCTTATAAGAAGTGAAATCAATAATAACAACTAGTTACAAAACAAATTAAAACAACATCAAGCCTTTTCTGAAAACATAATGAGTACTTAAGAGTATCTTAACACTAATTCACTTTGCCAGTAATTTTCCCCTCCCCACTTTGTTTCTTAGTCAAGGTTTTAGATATCACGAATAAAGGACCAATTATTGTGTCCTCCATACTCTTTGTAATTGAAATATTTATAACATTGTTACCTGTAATGTCTTCATGACTTTGCATTTGGACCTGTAAAAACCAGTAAGAACCTGTGAACTAGCTGCCACGTGCTGTTCCCCTGGGCTTCCGCCTAGCCAGTCAGCTATGAAAGTGGAGAAGAACAGGCCCTGCTGTCTCAAAATCTGATATCACTGGTCTCTCTGCAACACGTTCAATAAAGTTGAAAAGAGAGAGCATTTTGTAGAGGTGTTTTATGATCAGTGGCTATTCTGCTACCTCTTTTTGACGAAGAATATTTTATTAGATACTTAGTGCCATTACCAGGATGGGGATTGTGAGGTAATATTGGTCTAACTGACATTTTAATAGTTTCAATTTCATTAATATATTTTCTTATTTTTAATTACTCATTTTAAATCCAACATTAAACACATTCACTTTTTATGTTTTATAATACTTATTATTGTATTAATATTTGATAGAAGAAAAAGGTCAATGTTCTTGAACAAAAAAAAGTCTAAGTTCGTGACAAAAGATCCCTTTTTAAGAAAAAAAAAAAAAAGATTATATATTTCCAATTCTCCTTGAAATATTCATGTTATGATCTAAGCCATCTCATGATTATCACATTCTTAATTTAAATATCTCCTAGAAAACATATTTTCATGATTCACATGCCTTGGAATATATGACAGTAGGGATAAGCTAGTTTGCATTTCTTAACACTGTGTCCCAGTTTTATTTAATTTCATACTCTCAAATGCTGTTTTAAAATTATTAAGTAGTTGCTCATGTGTAGTTAGGTTAACATATTTTTCCTTAATAAGAATTCAAGTTTTAAAAAAATTTAGGAAAAAAGATCTACTTAAGTTACTTGTGAGCATACAGTCTCGGAGAACCTCAGATAGTATAGGTCAATGGACAGGCAGTTCACGGCTTGTGTGAAATGTCAAGGTTATGATCCCTAGCTGTAGAAATTTTCATTCTATATTCTTATATACTGCTGTAAAATATGTCTTCAATTTATTATTTCTATATTCTAGTTTATATGTGTATTATTTTTGTCTCATTATAGAATTTCCTAATATTATTATTTTTATTAATAATGAAATTGATTCATCACTAAATGTTCGTAGAAGGTTTTAGTAGAAACTCTGTAGATAATAAGAAAAAGAGCTGACTTATAATTTCTGCAAACAATTATTGCAAGGAATGTAGATTCTTCAGAACTACTTGGCCAAATTCCATTTAATGATCCAACACTTTGACTCAGGACATGTCTCACCTTCAGACTTCCGGCTGTTGGAATGACTCTAAAATCAAAGACCCTGTCCTTAGATGCTGCTGTGGATGGAACAGTAGTTTTTAAGCTGACTCAGGGTTTAATTAAATAAACCTTAAAAATCTAAGAATAAATTAATTTGTTTTATTAAGTATGTATGTATATATTTAGTTCCTTGAAAGTTTTTGCTAAAATATTGCTCATTACTCTGTGTTTTATATGTGAAATTTAAGTGTTATGACAGCAATTTTATTATTATTTGTATTTGCTGTTATTGCTGTAATTAAAAAAATATATTCATCAACATAACAATGAAATACTTATTGTTATAGGTTTCTACCTATTTAAATGTAATTAAAATTAAAGACCTATTTAAAGAAATTATTAAACTATTAAAGGAACCAATGGTAGCCTTTCTCTTATCCTGAATAACTTTTATTTAATTATTGATGAATTTAGATTTTCTTAAACTTTCAAAAACTGATGATGGTTGTTGGTGAATTGTAAATTCATCATAAATATAACTTGAAAACATAATTTTTTTTGTATTGGCTGCATGATTATTTAATTTTAAGGGTTCTCATGTTGTTAAATTAATTTGTGAAAAAAAATCATGGTAAATTAAAATTATTTTCTTCTTTTTTTTCCTCTCTTCTACGGGTTGATATTCCATTCTAAACATCCAAGGCTCAGGACAAGCTTTTATTTATTGAATTAAATATGTTCCTAATATTTATGATTTTCTTTCCTATGAGAACTCTTTTATTATTATTAGTACTACATTATTACTATATCATAGCTAAATCTATGAATATTTCTACCATTATATTCTACATATAAATTTATCTCAATAAAAATAGTTATTAAATATTTTCATATATTTTTTGTTTGAAGATGAAAATGGGATTCTGAAACTGACAGATTTTGGATTTGCTAAGGAAGTTTTTTCAAATGAAAAGTTGGAAACACCCTGTTATACTCCATATTATGTGGGTAAGTAATTTTTATGTACCATACGCCCTTTATAATTTTACTTGAGCACCAATATAAAGGATAATGTTATGCTTATGGTGTTATCAATTGTCATTATAAATTTCAGTGTTCTTAATTTAATGGCATTCATTCCATTTATTCTACATGTATTAATTATTACTACTTTTGTTTGGCTGTCAAAAGGACTTTATACAGGCACTGCTGATTTGAGTCTCATTTTGAGCTATTATCTAGACATAAAATCCTGTCAGTGATGATTAGTACATTAATACTTCTGTTAGATGCATAATAAATACTTCTTCTTCTTTCTTTTCCTCCTTCGTGCCTTTCAGTGTAGAGATATAATAAATACAACACAATTTAAAAATTATTTTTTGGTTAATTGAAAAAGATAGGTTATGTGGTAAGAAATTACTTCCTTCTTCTATAAAATGAAGAGGAATAAACTATTAATTTCTTTGTAGAAACGAACTCTTCTTCATAGTTGTTTGGCTGAAGATTTTTTAAAAGTGTATGCTGAATTGCTCTGCTACTTCTTCAGGAGAGTTTATGTATGCTTTCCACTTTTAAAATTGGATTTCATTAGGGGTTACGTTTCCCACTTAAAGATTTTATTCTTCTCTAAACTTCATGTGTTTTAGTGTCCTTTGATATACTATTTACATATTTTTCCCAAAACAGTTTCTTTGACGGGTTTTTCAGTCTTCGTTCATTAGATCTGTATTTTTTAAATGCTATTCAGTTATCAGTCTTGGGATATTGATGTAACCTATTCAGAGCTTTCTTCTTTTCTCTGTTGGCCTTCTTACATTCTTCATTCCACCAAGGAACAGGACATCTTTTCATATTTTGGGAAGTGCTTTATTACATATCATTGAAATTGCTTCATTTGCTGCATTCAATATTGCATTACTAATTGCTTTAGTATGTAATTCATATTCTCTATATGGTATAGGGATTTTAAATCCACTTTGGAATAGGCTCCAATTAGCATTTTTATAATTCAACTTTGGAGGGAAAGTGAAAATATGTTTAGAGGTTGAATGCGTTAATTTTATGGGAAAGTTGTCCGAAAGTTGAGATTCCTTTAGTGGTTTCCAGTCCATTCACACTGCAACAGTTGGAGATGAAATTGTGAGATCAATTTCATCAAGAGCTCTTGAACTGATTGTTATGTGGGTGGGAGATCCGTCATTTAATTGTACAAGATTCAGTTCACTCAGCATATCATTGAGCTACTGACCTCTAGGCATGCTCACCATACCTTGGCAAATAAAAGATGTAAAAGTAGACCTCACTATTGCTAAACGCAGTAAAGAGAATACTCACAAAGGAATATATATGAAACTCTGGTTGAAAGCAATGGAAGAGTACAATGACCACGAAATAATTTATACAGATAAAACTGAACAAGGTGCTGGATAGGGAGTTATTTATGAAGAAAAAAGCTTTTTAGAAACACTTTCACCACAAACTAGTGTGTATAATGCAGAGTTATTGGATTATTTGAGGCACTAGAAGAAAATTCTCATCTGCAAAAAAAAAAAAAAAATAAAAATAAACAACGCCGGAGATACACTTGACTTTGAAAATATTACCATTCTTTTCACTGAACCCTATGAATGCAAATACAGCACAATCTAGTATTGACAGAACTAACATAGAACAAATTTTTTTTAACTTTTTCAAATATTTTCAACAATCTGAAAAACTATCAGCCCTCCTCCTAAATCAAGCCATCCAACTGTCTCTGAGATCCTCAGGCTACTTATCCTGAATAATTCCTTCTTATTTTCCCCAGTATCGCCCCTTTAATGCAGGTCTCTTTCCCTTGAACCTATCGCCTAACATTCCCCACTTGTCCATCTTAAGTTTTCCTAATTTCGAATCCTTACATCTCAGTCATGAGGATTTGTTCTAGGTGACAAAACATCTCCTCTCGCCTTCATGATAAGCGTGAAGAACTTTGTACACATATTGTTATTGTTTCCCTAAGTACTTTAAATCACATTATTTTTGTTACATCAAATTTTATATTATAATAGTTAAAAGCATATAATTATTTGTTTTACTCATGTTTTCTTATGGCATTGTATTTCAACGACCCTGAATGGTTTGCACTGTAAGCTGAAACATCAGTAGATAATACTTTTTTTTTTAAATTGTATTTTTTTTATTAACCTTGACCGAACCCCCACAAATTCCCTACTCATTATTTATAGTTTTTCTTTTATCATATGCATTGATTATACCAAAAACTGAACTTGCCTGTATAAAATATAGATTATTTACAATTTTTTTTTTTGTTTTCCAATGTATAAAATTAAATAAAATTCCATCACATACAATTTTTTTTAATATCTAGTTTATACTTTTTTGTGTGAAATAAATAAGAAGTAAATTTGGTTTGTTAATAGAACTGGTGATAAAATATAAATAGTGCAGAAATATTGAATTTCATAAAGTGGACTACATATTAAACATAACAATGAAACTGAAGTACTGAATCATACTATGTATAATAAGACAAATAAGGAATAAGGTATTAAGTGTGAAATCCTTAAAAGTGATATTTGAAGAGGGAAAGGAGATAATTGTATGTGTATATCAATAGCTGAGGTTCGTTAAGAAAAGAGTTTAGAAAAAATTCTTATATGATAAAAAAAATTGACAAGAAAGTCCTTTAATGCCTAGACTTTTTTTTTTTTTTTTTGGTGTTCNATGATCTAAGCCATCTCATGATTATCACATTCTTAATTTAAATATCTCCTAGAAAACATATTTTCATGATTCACATGCCTTGGAATATATGACAGTAGGGATAAGCTAGTTTGCATTTCTTAACACTGTGTCCCAGTTTTATTTAATTTCATACTCTCAAATGCTGTTTTAAAATTATTAAGTAGTTGCTCATGTGTAGTTAGGTTAACATATTTTTCCTTAATAAGAATTCAAGTTTTAAAAAAATTTAGGAAAAAAGATCTACTTAAGTTACTTGTGAGCATACAGTCTCGGAGAACCTCAGATAGTATAGGTCAATGGACAGGCAGTTCACGGCTTGTGTGAAATGTCAAGGTTATGATCCCTAGCTGTAGAAATTTTCATTCTATATTCTTATATACTGCTGTAAAATATGTCTTCAATTTATTATTTCTATATTCTAGTTTATATGTGTATTATTTTTGTCTCATTATAGAATTTCCTAATATTATTATTTTTATTAATGTGATAGAAAAAAAAATTAATTATGGTTTTAAAAGTACATTAATCACAGATAGGTCATCAAGATGTCTATAGGTTCATATTATTTATTTTAGTCTTCCATGAATATTGTATTGTAAAATTTCCATGTTAACCAGAATTATAGGCTCTTCTAAAAGTGGCAGTGTACTGAAGTCCCACACTCAGCCCCTCAAACATGCCACTGTCTCAGGCACATTACCATTTGCCCCAAGCCAACATCACAAAACATTCTGAACGCAATTTTCTTTTAAAATTTCACTTCCATGATTGGCACACATTTTGTATAGCTTTTTCCCAGACTGCTTAGTCTGGTTACTACTGTTTGAATCATATTCTACTGTTGGGTGATTAAGGACTCAATATATAAAGAATTCAAAAACCAATATTCAAATTTACCTTAATTTAAATAAATACACTTCCTTTTGAAATTTTTGAAAATTATTTTCATGTTAGTATGTTTAGCACCAGTGAGCTATACGCAGAAGTTAATGACCAAGTAAGCTTAAGTAATACCTGAGCCTCCATATACTTCCTTAATACTATTACATGTAATTCCTATTCAAATTCTGCCATTTCCTGTATCTGCCAAATAAACTTTTCTCATAGTGATAATTTATCCAAGCCCCTGAACTTTTATTATTTTTAATACAGGTTTAATATACTCAAAAATTTAAGCTCTTTGTCTTTATAATTCAAGAGATCCAATATCCGCCTACTTTTTTAAAAATATACTGATTCCCTGATAGTTACTAATCATGTTGAGCTAAATTACTCCAATTATGGACTTTTTAAATTTTTTTAAAGATGATATATGGTATTTTTGGTGAGTAGCAACCCATTAGCATTTAACTTGCGAATTTTTTTTTACTTGCCATTTATTCATTTTAAAGCATCCTCATTAAACTGCAAAAATCTATCTTCTTTAAAAGCATTTAGAAACTATTATATTCATTTTAAAGTGTTTGAACCTATTCTCAATTATTTTGTTCATAATATATATAACTATATACAACTGTCTCTATGCTACTTTTAAATTAGTCACATTTACGTTATAATTATATTTGAAATAAAGGCTTCAAATCCAGGTTTGCTCTTGTAATTAAGAGCCATCAATCTTGAATATATTACATTAAGATGTTGTACAGAGGGAGACCAATTTGTCTAAACAATTTTAAAGTAGATAGTATTTTTAATTTGGTATATCCTGATACCCTTGATTTTTTCATTTGTAAAATTCTTATTGCCTTCCATCACTCGGTGAAAACAATAAATGAACTTTCCTCTGACCACAACCCTGTTCTTCTTATACTGTCCCTCACACCCATCCCTAGACAATTTCCACCTACCTTAATAAATGGTCCCATTGTCTGGTCATTTTTTAGAACTCTTCTAGAAGCGTCGCTTGACCTCGGAATCTTCTTGAAAAACTCTGAAAAGCTGGATGATGGTGTCCAGTTGTTTACTGTTAAGATTCAGCAATGTCTTTGGAAGCCAAACTTCTGAGAGTTGCCTTACTGAACCTATAACGTACCTTACTCCCTTGTTTTCTGGCTGGTAGGCAACATTCTTCAAGAATTTGGCTATGTGTTAAAGGTTAAAAAATGGTCTCACGCTGAAGAAAAATACCTCAGGGTCAATTTTCAAAAATAAGGCGGCTGTACCTTAACTGTGATGGCTGAGCTGCCTCGACTGGTTAAGGACTAAGTGCCCTTGTTTTACAGTCACTTTTATTATCAACTGTGAACAAATTGTATAATATAATTGTATTATTTTATAATAATAAGTGCCAATAAGCAGGCAGAAGGTACTCAGTTTATGATAATCACGTTGAGGTCACCAGCTTCTTTTATTCTCGTGATAAGCTGGTTTTGTGAATAAACCACTGCTGAACAACTTAATTAAAACATATTGTTATTACTATCTCACTTCTATTAATATATTTAACAGAATTGAAGCATCCAAATTTTTAATTAATGATCAGATTGCTTAGATAAAACACAATACTAAATTTAAACAAGAAAGCCACTCAAAAACACTCAAACTTTTATACTCAGTGAGAGGTTATAACTGATTATTCTCTGGTAACAAATTTAAATCTATTAGTTTGAAATAATAACAACAAAAATAATTCTACTTATTAATAATACAATTAGTAATAACTACTATAAATTATTAATTCATTAATAATACAATGCAAAAATGATAACAAAAATAATTTCATTAAATTAAAGAATAAAATAAATAAATATAAAAAGTAACATCAGTGGCAAATTGGTAGCGAATTTCTCAATGACCATTTCTGCAAACAATTATTGCAAGGAATGTAGATTCTTCAGAACTACTTGGCCAAATTCCATTTAATGATCCAACACTTTGACTCAGGACATGTCTCACCTTCAGACTTCCGGCTGTTGGAATGACTCTAAAATCAAAGACCCTGTCCTTAGATGCTGCTGTGGATGGAACAGTAGTTTTTAAGCTGACTCAGGGTTTAATTAAATAAACCTTAAAAATCTAAGAATAAATTAATTTGTTTTATTAAGTATGTATGTATATATTTAGTANTGTATGTTGGTGATTGTGATCACTGGTCGTACGGGAATGTCTTGTTTATGAATGTTTAGTGTGGAAACTCTCTGATTGTTTTCTTTTAGTGAGTCAGCCCATAAGAGTTTTTAATAACTCTCTTAATTATATATATACCTAGGTACTGATCATTTAATGTTTGCAGCAGATTTCATATAAGAATTTCATCAAATTTTATTTATCACACTTCTATCTTCTAGCTTCTTCAATGTTTGTAACAGTATCAGTCAAATCTCAAATGACCATTGAAGTTCTTGTATGAAATCTGTTGCTAACATTAACTGGTCAGCATCTCTTGTCTATGATTATCTCTTGAGAGAAATAACTGATAAATCTTCTATGCTTTTAAGTAATGCAATACCACGTGTAATTGAATATAATAGACTTATTATTATTGACAGTAACACCTATAAAGAAGCAATTTAATCACATGACCCATAAATTTATCTATGGATGAAAGTAATTAATGACTCACGCAAGATTAGACTTAGTATTTAATAAATGTAGATACAGACAAATGAGAAATATATTAAACTTAGACAGCAAATAATTTTTATGAATATTTTAGTTTGACTAAATATAATAAAAAATTATTTAATTTTGCTTAACACAAATTTAATTATGCATTCCAAATAAAATAATTTGTTATCATCATTTGAAATTATTTTCCTCTCATGATTGTGTCACTAACATTTTTGGACCGCAATTCAAAGGTGAGTATCACTGCAATTTCCATAACTGACTGCCTTCTCCCATGCTTACGAATTATTCCCAATGTATTAAATAAAACTTTAATTTTATATAAATAAGTAAAAAAAAAAATGTACTTTTAAAAGGGCCTGCCTGAATTTCAGAAGGGGTCAGTCAACTTTAAGCCAAATATTACACCGTCATGAGCACTGTCGAATGGTCAACTTCATCCTTCAAATGGTATGGGAAATGTTGGGCCTGAAGATGGCAGACTTCTACCAAAAGAGCTTGCCATTAGGGTGTGAAATACAGCTATTGATAAAGTATTCTTAATGGTAAAATAATTATGTATTCTTTGGGTGGAACTAACCCCATCAGATTGGATGTAAATCCTTATTTTCTTATACCTATAAGAGTCGCCTATTCATCAGTATGTAAGTGCATTAGGATGGTACTGCTCAAATCTGCTCCTCTTTTAGCAGGTATTCTATATCATATTTTAGGTAATCAGGTACCTAATATCTGTCAGCTCACTGCATTGAAGGAATTCTTAATTATAGGCCAACTTTCATCTTCTGATTCTGGTCAATTTTAAGCTTTAACCCTAAACCATTTCTTCGTTAGTGAAATTTTTATTATTGCAATTCTTGCCACGTAGAATTTGTAGCTAGTTCCTTATCTACATAATGGTGTAATTGGCTCAAAAAATGTCTGCTTATATGTTATATCTACTCAAAGTGGTCTGACTACATCAATTTGTGAATTTGTTATCTGCTGGCTTTGTAAGATATCAACCTTCCTTCTCTTTTGTAGCTCTAGAGTAATATTACTAAGATATTTCACTTGATGATTAGAGTTGTATGCTGTGCTTATGTTCTATTGCAAGTTCTTAGGCCTTGTGCTCTTTCGTCTGTCATGATCTCAATAACATTTTATTTTCTTGTCATCTCTTTGATATTTTGACATTTATATATTTGTCATTTCTCATTGACGTTTTGACAATTATCATTGACAGTTTTCAGTTTTTGTTCATCTCATTATTTTTTTTTTCTGTCTGTTCATTGCCATACTGGCAAGGAGAGAGGTTTTAGGTTTGGTAAACTTGGTTGATGACTAATACACTATACATTCTCTCTATCCAGAGCCCTCCTTGAGAGTTCCTATTAAATAGATATTTTTCCTTGTACTCTTATTATTTTTTTGTGTGTGTGTTATTTATACTTGCAATCAGAAAGTGGTTAGTACAGATCTACATCACAGGCTTTTAAGATAGGCTTTTTTACCTTTATTCAGCAAGATTACTATTTCTTATGTGAACTCTAGAACACTCTTCTATGGAGCTTTTCTCTTAAGAATGTTATTAAGACTACATTCCTTATTATGATTATTAAAAATAATTAATATATGACTTCAAATATGGATTAAATTAATTATAAATATTTTGAATTTTTTTAATGAAAAAAATAGATAATTGTTATTTTATAATTATCAAACTTTACTTTTGTTGGAATGTTTAAAAAATCTTTTTCTGTTTTTTAATTTTCAGGTTATGTGGGTACCCTCCATTTTACAGTAATCATGGAGCTGCCATTTCTCCTGGAATGAAAAAAAGGATTAGAACAGGCCAGTTTGATTTTCCAAATCCAGAATGGAATAATGTTTCAAATGAAGCCAAAGAATTAATAAATAAAATGCTTTGTGTAAAGCCAGAAAATAGGCTTACTATTTCAGAAGTCATGTCAAACAGATGGATTGCAGTAAGTTTTCAATCATTGTTTTTATAACTTTTCTATAAGCGCCCTTGAAGGCCATTTTATTATGGACAGTCTTCTTAAGATATTTTTTTTTTTTGTCCCTACAGTTTATAGCTTCATATTTTAGTAAATTATTTATGTCTTATTTAAGCCTTCTAACAAATATTACCCCACTATGATGATAAAATGATTAGATTGAAAACTCATGAACATGAATAACAGACTCTTTGCCAATTCTTCGTAATTTTTCTTTAACCCCTGACATTCATTCTCTTCTGATCCTCTACCAAACAATAGAGACAATTTTTTTTTTTTTTTTGGTCTTCATGCTTTTCAAAACATTAATAAAGCTTCATTAAACATTGCTTTACATTCATTAAACATTAAAATGCTCAGACTAGTATTTCTTTATGGCATAATAAGTGTATATTCTTTGTTACGCAGACTAAGGTGTGAGGCATTTTGCGTTCCTAAAATTTCATTTATAGTTGATTATGCATAACTCATTAACTATTTATAGCTAACATAGTTTCCAGGCCAACATGAATCATGGGATGAGTAAGATAAAATATTTAGCTTCCTCTAAAATATGAGAAAATATATTCTCTGTGGAGGGTCTGCAATTTTCTCTGATAAAGTAAAAAGATACATGAACTAGAGACCTTAAAAGAAACTAGTATCATTCACTGACAACTCTCATTACCCACGTGAAAGCAAGTCGAAGAATGTCCAATTTGAGACAACTAAGTATAAACTGATTTGAAAAGGGTTATTATTGTCATACTTGAAGTTGCATCAGTCATGTAATAAATGCACTGGGAATACACTCAGATGTAAAATCCAAAATAATACTGAGACATTTATTGTATATATGGCATTTTACATACATTTATACTAGCCATATTTTTTTATTTTTTTTATTTCTATTTAATAAAAACATTTTCCAATATGATTACAATGAAAAGTAAAAATGACATTCAATGTCAATCATATGAGGAGAGAAGGTGTCCAATGACACCACTCTCAAATTATTTACAAACTATGTCCCCAGGAGGTCACGGGGCCATCTTCGTTTGAGTCAATGTGGAGGGTTGCAGGGGTTGGAGTTGGAAGATATGATCTGTACTAGTAGAATGGGATGGTATGGCAGTTTACTGTGGAAAAGGATGAAGCGGGAATAAATGAGGTATTGAACAAAGGGGTTATTAAGATCGTGGTGAAGGGACGAATTGGATATGTAATAGGGAGCATTTGCAATTATTCTCAGGGTTTTGGATTGAAAGAACTGAATTCATTGGATGTTGGAAGGCTTGGCGGCACCCCAGATTTCTACTCAAGTCCAGATTGGTCGTAATAAGGTTTTGTAGAGTGTCATACGTTTTAACACTATTTTTTCGAAAACCTTTAAAAGTGTAGGAAGGAGACTTATAGGACGATAAGTTATGATAGGGTTATTAGATGAGGGGTTATGTGGTGATTTTTCAGGTTTGGAAAATAGTATTATATCAGAATATTTCCAGAGTTGAGGGAAGTGGGTAGTTCTGAATATGCAATTATAAATGTAGGTCAAGAATACAATTGCCTTTTTGGGAAGATTTAGGAGAATTTAGCTTAGGCAGATGAAAGATTATATACTTGACCTGTAAGGTGATACTACCTTGAGTGGCAAGGACATAGGTAATGGTATGTCCAGGAACTCCTCAGTCTCCGCGGCATTGGACAGGTCTAAAGGATCAGAATGATGAGTAAACGTTTGCTTGAGGTGCGGGGAAACATTTCGGCCTTGTCTTTGCCAGAAAAGGCCCAAGAACCATCTCCTCGACGCAAGGGAGTAGAAACTTCATGGATCTTAAGAATTCTGTGAGTAGCAACCAAAGGGATTTGTCTCCTGCTGAGAGGGTAGACAGATAGGCATTAAAGGCCTCATTTCGTAAAACACCTAATTTTCGTTTTACGAGTCTGGATAGATGATTAAAGTCTTTGTGGTCTGAGGGGTGTCTATGTTTTTGGAACAATGCTCTTGAGCGGCGTTTCGCTATGATGAGCTTTTTTAAGCGAATCTGGGAGTGGTTTTGGGGACTCAGAAGAGTATTTAGTAAATTTTAGTTTGAGATTAGCCATATATAATATGCATTGCTGAACATTTTTGTAATCATCTGAGGTTCTCAGAGAAATTCCGAGGTCAAGTGACTTTTCTAAGAGAGTTCTAAACAAGGCCCAGTCGACTCGGCCACTAATGAGGGAGGGAGATAATTGTTTTGAATTAGAATCAGGGATAGCGTTAGGAAAACTGGGTTGTGGTCAGAGAAGAGCTCGTTTAAGTTTGAAGCAGAATGATGAAGAAGAGTTCCTTGTTTTTGCAAATAAAGAAGTCTTTGATATCAGGAAGGCGGTTTATGTCAGAGGGCCAATAAGTGGGAGAGGAAGGACTAATTGTGCTTTGGTTTTGGGATGATATCTCATTATACAGAGCTTCGGAAGTTGGTCGTTCTCGATCCTCATCGCAAGTGTTTCGCATTAGCCATATTCTAAGGATTTTATACATCTTATACTTAAATTCAGCTTTTATGACAAATGCATACAAATTATCTTTGCTTAAACAATCTTACACTTATCATAGTACAATTAAAATTAAATAAATAATTTATGAAGCTATAATATCTATTTTTTAGGATTTATTAAATTTGTAATATATTACTATGAATATTATACTTATTAACTGATGTTAAATCTATAAATGTTTCTTATTTTAATATAAAGTTATTCAAGTATCCAGAAAATTCTAATGGTGAGATGCTTAAGAATATGTTCATTAACTTCAGACTCTCATGATTTTATTTGATTGGTTGGATAATATGTTGACATTTTGTTCTTTTTTCCTTCCATAAACATTTTCTTTCCTTAAATATGTATATAATTTTTTTTTGGTTTATTTTTTAATGCAGCAATATACTGAGGTTCCTGAGACACCTTTATACACTGGACAAATGCTGAAAGAGGGTCAAGAAGTATGGCCAGAAGTACAGGAAGAAATGACTCGTTCGTTAGCCACAATGCGGGTAGATTATGATCAAGTTCATATAAAAAATATTAATAATTCTAATAACCCTCTTCTTGAGAAAAGGCGTAAACGTGCACAAAATGCAGAAAAATGATTTTACTTTTATTAATATTTTATGAAAGAGACTTCATAAAAAATTAGTTATCAAATTTAATTCTTTTATAAATTGTCTCCTTAACAATAGTAATTATTTAATATGAAATTTGTCAGTTAAAATTTGTTAGTGCTTTGTAATGATTTATCATTAAATAAGCATAAATAATAGAAATGCAGTTTGCTATATTTTTTTACCTATTAATTGTATAGTAAATGAACTTTATATAGTCTGCACATATAAATGTTGTATATTTATATAATATTGTTGGCTCTCAAAATTATATTACTTATTTTCTGGAGAAACAATTTTTTTTTCTTTTTTTTTCTGATCAGGTCACAGTTTAGTTATTATGAAAATTTTACACTTAAGCAATAGTTGAGAATTAAGACAAATGTACCAATTAATTTAATTGGCGATTAAAAATTTCTATAAAGAAAAGGAAATTATATATCTCTTTCATATTCAACTCTATGGTTATCTTATCAATATAAGATCTTGTACCCATGTAATACTAACTATTATTAATAACTGCTAACTAGTAATTCAATCCTTTATTGAAGAAATTGAGAAATCGTTTTATAATTGCTCAGATCTTCTACTAAATCTACTTAGATTTCCTTGCCTCTCAGACTTCCATTGCTCAAATAAAACCAATTACTGCCATTTTATCCTCTTTAAACTTAATTTTGTTATGTCCATTATCTAATAATTTTGAACCCAATATCAGTACATTCTTAACTATTATTTTAGTTCCTAATATATTTTATGTTACTTCGTTATTAATTACCTCATCATCACTTATTAGTTTAAATACACTATAATATACAAGTCCTATTTCTTTTTGGAGGTTTAATATTAAGTTAATTTTTATAAAGTTTTTAATGATTAAATATTTTCTTGTTTGATTTTGTGAGGTATCTTTTCCAATTATTAATTAATTAAAATAATTTAATGACTATTAATAAACAGGAAGTTTATGTAAAATAGAATGTCTTCCCACTTAAGTCTTCTTTTTCTAATTAAAAAAAAAAAAAATTACTTGCTTTGATTCATTACATTTCGTAGAAATGTACTGCATTTAATTATTCTATTAAATATGTTTGTGGTAACTTTATTTAAATGCATACAGTCTTTTTCTAAATTCTTCCCAGGATTATTTATTTGTCTAATTTAAGTTGAAGAAAAAAGTTAGCATCCCACTTAATCATTTCCCATCCTGAGCAGTTTCTTAACTTGAAGACCCAATTACCATAACTAGGTAATATTTTTTTATTATTATTTAGCATTAACATTTAACTCATTCATGCTTTCATGCTAGCTCAAGAATATGTTTGTGTACAATCTGAATGATTGATTACATTTACTGCTGTGCAATTTTTTAACCCACTTAAAATTAAATTTAAGAATCTTCTTAGATCTCAGGCTACTCTTATGTATATTATTGAAATATGAAGTAATCTATTTCTTAACCTGTTAAATTACAGCTTCTTTATTTTAGTTTAGGTCAAATAACCTGAGAAATTTACTGTATGATCATGTTTCATTAAAATTTTTAAACATTGTAATAAATGTCAAATGACATGTTTAAAATAGTGAAAATTAAATTTAAGAATCTTCTTAGATCTCAGGCTACTCTTATGTATATTATTGAAATATGAAGTAATCTATTTCTTAACCTGTTAAATTACAGCTTCTTTATTTTAGTTTAGGTCAAATAACCTGAGAAATTTACTGTATGATCATGTTTCATTAAAATTTTTAAACATTGTAATAAATGTCAAATGACATGTTTAAAATAGTGCTGTTATTTATAATTTTGAAGTGTAAAAGTTAATAAAAATATTATTANTAGAGTTTAATTTGACGACTTACCTTCAGCTTAATTTGATACAAAAAATAAAATTTTAAGACTTTTCCAAATTGAAAAAAACGGTCTCAGGTTAAAAGTCCTGATAGGAAACATTCTCAAAAAATTATTTTAAATTGTTTTGTTTAGGAACAATTTTATGGTAGGTTATTTTAATTATGTCACTTTAAGTTGTGTCATTAATCTAGGCGGCTAAAAATGTGAATTCTTTGTATATTAGGATAATGTTGTAAGCAAAGCATGTGAGAAAAATATTTTATTTAATAGATATGTACATATTTACAGATATGTATGTCTACACCTTATATTATATTCTGCTGAAAACAATAAAAATATTCTCATAGAAATCACACATATGTTTAAATATCTATCTTAAATATTACTTTAATCTAGGTTAGTATTTATGCACATTTATACACTTTTGCACAAGTATGCATAATTGTGCAAAATATCAATACCATTTTATTCATAATATAATTTAAGATGAGCCTTAAAATATTTTTATTATGTTATTCTTATTAACCCCATCACAGTTATATATATATAACAAATATATTAACTTATGTATAAGTATTTAACTACCTCTATAAGTGCCAGGAATAGATTTAATTTGCATCCAGTGATAGTTTAAAAATTTAAATGATTTTTTAATTATCAAAAATATTGAGAATTGTATTTATTTTACAGATAAGGTAATCTTCATATAATTAAGAATATAATATAATATAAACGAAATGTAAAGCAAGGCACAATATTTTTTGTAAACCATTGTGATGAACACCTTAAAATGGCATAAGAATTATTGCCCCCAAGATTTAAGAGTATTTTGTATTTGCAACAGATAAGAAATCACAAGCTGTTGATAAGATTGTTATATTTTTCATCAGGTTTATTTAGTTAAAAATACTATACTAAATCTTAATAAATTTTCTTAAAAGACTTCTTGAATTGAGAAGTAAGAGTGAGAGTTTAATCATAAATGTAAAAAGTATATTATTTTAAGATCTTTGACCAGAAACCAGTTTATTTTTGCAAATCATATTATTTAAGTATTAGTATTTCTAGATATACTAAAGAGTATTGATTATCACATGTTTATTATATAAATATGTTATAAGTATAGTTTTTATGTACTTAAGAACAAATTGTACACACGTGAGCCACTTATTGTGAAATATATCTTTAATTTTTCTTATTAAAATTTAACATTTTGAAAGATGAACATATATTGATTTATTTTCCTGGAGTTTTAACTTATTTCATCTCCTTATTTAAGAAATTAAATATTATTTTGATGTACTATCTTTTGACATAGTTCCTAAAAGAGCAAGAATTTAAATTAGTCAGAAGGCAAGAATCCTACTTCCTGTATGATGTTTGAAATGAGTCTTTATCAAAATATTCTCTGTATTTATGCCAATATAATTTTCTTCTTGTAAAGCAGAAGTGTGTTTTAGACATGTAACTAGGCATGATTTTCAGTAAGCATACTCACTTTCATGTTATTTAAGTAGTATTAATATTTGGCATGAACTCTTTCTTTCTCCATAACCCAAAGTGGTTTAGGGAATTAAGAAAACAACAAATTGTAAGAAGTGGCCCTGCTCTCAAGTTGGTTTTTTTAAAAAATCATCAATTTTTATTTGTATTCTAGTATACATACAAAAGTATGAAAAAAGTTTATTCACGTTTTAATCCACAAATGTTTCAACCAGAAAATTTGTAATCTTTTTTAACCATGAATATCAATTTTATTTGTCATATGCAGCAGGCATTCTTTTTAATCATTAATAATTTTATTAACACTTAAACAAAAATATCATAGTATATTTGAGTATAGATTTAGAATGCCAATGAATTTTCTCTCTGGCTAACATAATTAACATGATAGAGCATTCTCGGGTGACATTTTAAGTTATATTATTTTCTGGGTTAAGGTTATTTATTATCTAACATGCAGATATTGTTGAATGAATTCATTCATTCAGAGAAATATTAATTGGGATAAAATAACTTTGAACAGATAGGGAAGGAAATAATTGTATATAAGTATACAAATAATTTATGGAAGTAAATAATCTATTCCAGTAGTTCATTGTTAATTTAATGTATATTCCAGTAGGAGAAGTTGTTAAATTGTTTCTGATTTAACATGCAACTTATTAAATTTACTATAATTTATGATAATACTTTAATATGGAATCACAGGGTGAAAAGTATTTTCTTAAAATTATAAAATTCTAGATTAAAGATTGTGAGAAGGGTGGCAAATAATGTTAAAATTTCATATAACAAAATTTTTATTGTAAAAAAAAAAAGACATAAAACTAATATTTACAATAAATATCAAGTTTCTATTATTAAATTTTCATTTAATAATAAGATACTAAACTTATATTTTGGGTTTGTATTTACATTTTATCTCAAGAAATCCTTAATTTAAAAATTAATTGAGTCACATATTTTATTTGGTATAATATAATAAAATATGGTCTTCTACATTTAGTATCTTTAAAAAATATTCGTTCGTCCATAACCATTTTTTTTATAAATATATTTTGACATAAAATAGGTCTAAAACTATAATTAGGAATAAAATATGATTTTAATTGAATTAATTAACATTTTTTAATACTTAATGACAAAAACTTTATATTCATTTATTATATTTTATTCACTAATATGGCTTTAAACATGGCCATTAATGTCACATTTGTGTACAACTATTAATCGGAATAATGCTCATTTCAATGTAACTCAATATTTAAATGTACGCCATAATTTAACAAAACCAACATAATTTATTTTTAACAATTATTTGTGCTACTTATATGTTAATATCACTAGACTCTTGATACAGGAGGATAATACAACAGGAACAATAATTTCTATGGCATGACTATAATGGAAATATATTGTTTCTTTAATTATTGCTGTATCATTTTGTATAAAATTTTATAGAAATAACCAAAATGGAAAATTAAAGCTGAGCCCTTTTTTTGAGTAAGTATATTTGTATATATTATATATAAGAACAGGTGGGAGAAAGAGTGTGATTTACATTGTAATTTTTTCTTTTTATGTATTCACTACACACTTTCTTCCAACTGTTCTTATTTATTATATATATCATAGCTGTGAGTGTTTCATTCTCTCTCTCTCTCTCTCTCTCTCTCTCTATATATATATATAT
>KZ810410.1:0-15110 GCA_000696205.2 Oncopeltus fasciatus
TATATTATCTCAGTATTTACATTGAATAATTGTAAATTAAAAATTATGAAATATTATTGTTATTATTTAGATAGTCTTTATCCGGCATCTTTCAGACAAATATACGATTTAATGAGCATTTTATTGGTGAAATAAGGGTTGGAGTTAAGGGCGAATCCCCCGAAAATAAGCGGGGAGATGAAATGGGGCATATTCGGTTACAGAGTGGGCTATTTGCGTTGTTAAGCGTTCTCGCCCACTCGCCACCACCATCGCCTTAAAACCAATGGGTCTGACACAAATCCAACAAACTAATCTAGAACACTCTTCAAAATTTAGTTGTTTTTTTTATCTTCTTTGTCGAAAGGAAAGAAGAGGTATACTCTGCCCCTTCAGGCAGTGTTCATTATTGTATTTTATTTTATTTTTTATGAAAGCAAGTGACCATTTAAATAAAGTGGTCAATTTTAAATAATAAATGAATCAAGTGATATAATATATAACCCCTCTACAGTGGATGGGCTGTTAAACATTCTTAAAAAATCAGGTATAGACTGGAAAATCTAAATTAAAGATTGAGCTATTTTAGGAGAAAGCTTTCATAGGTATTTATTAAAATTTTTTTCTATCCTTGTTTTTAAAATATATATAATAATAATAAAAAAATATAATATTAATTAATCCATTAATTTAGGTTGTTATAGTGGTCGAAATCCTGATTCCTGTATTTTATTAACTGATTTATAGTGGACATATTAAGGGGTATTTATAGGGCGTAATAACCTAGAAGTTGATTGCCCTTCAATCTACTACTACTACCACTACTTGGAGTTCTTATTCGTGAGTCTGTATAGAAATCTATATCGCCGATTGATATATATAATATTAGTAGTGTAATGTTACTTCTGAATAGATTGATAACTTCTTGAAAATTTTACAAAAAGCTTGAATAAAGTTTCAGAATTGCTAAGGCTTGATTAAGACTTGAGTTAAAAAATAAATTAATTAAAGAATAACTAGATAATCTTTGTAAATTAGTATTTATAATAAAAATAAAATAATTTAGTTACATGAAGAAAATGGAGTGAAATTGAAATAGTTGTTATTGGGTTTTGCCTTGTAAAAAGAGGAGGTATTTCAGACGAGTGACGGGTGCGCGGGAGCACTTCCAGGCGAGCGACCTCTTTGTTTCAGACCAGATGGGATTAGCGCACACAATCGGAATTAGTGAGGCGGTCGGCTTTTGTTTCAGGCGAACAGCTGCCTGCCACTGACAATGGACTATCGCAGGTCTCACGTACCTGGGGCGTCCGTCCGTCTGTTTCAATGTGCTCGCAATCCCGAGCCCCACAATTGACCCCAGAGTCGTTGGGCGTAGCCCTGGAGTGAGATGGTGGATTCCTGCTGAAAACCGTAGTCCGTCACGCAGACTCAGTGGATCACCCGCGGAATTAACCTTAAAAGCAAATAGGGACGACCAAAGTTCGCTGAGGCTGGCTCTAGGGTAAGAGGGAAGAGGTGCATAATCCCCTCAGTCCATTCTTACATAATTTCCTCATTATACGCACTATATAAACTTGTTATAGAGTTATATGGTTAGATACTTAAATTTTGCTCAAATTATTCTTTATAAAAAGTCTCCATGACACAAATAGTAACGAAGGAATTTAGAATTACTCAATTTGGTCTTCTTCTTAATTTCTTCTCATCCGATTTGGATAAGATAAAAATCCGTCCAACATTTATATATATATAAATATATATATATGTATATATATATAAATCTGGGAGTTCCAATCGCCCATATCTTCATTATTATTTTTAGAACTCGGATGATGGCCCTTCCCTACTTCTCCTCTAACACCTTTTGAAGGGGCATTCGATTTTACCTTTGTTATCCTTTTGAATTTTAAAGGCCATTTCATTATCATTTATTTCCGTTTTTGTGAAAAATGTGAAATCTGAATAGCATACTCAGCTGCTGCTTATAAGAATTTTATTTTCTTTCTCTACATTGAAATATTATGTGTGGGGGGTTTATATGACCTCGAACGTTCAAATAAAAATATTCATTAACTACAAATGGAGAGTTATTAGTCGTAGATATTATTAGTAGAGAATTTTTTGTCTTGAAAATTTGATGCAAGTGGCAAAACATTACCTCCCGCTTTCATGATAGCCCTGAAAATGGCTTACAATGTAAGCCGAAACGTCGGCAGATATTATTTGGATTAACTTTGACCGAACCCCATCAAAAATTCTCTACTATTCATTAACAACGAAGGTGAGGAATTCTCTTAGTGTACTCAACTACTGCGAGACAAACTATTTAAAATATAATTTCTACAGAAATACTGTCAAGACAGNTCTCGCCCTTCATTAGTGAGGAGTGAAGAGAGACTCACTCCTCACTGACTAAGGACGAGAGATCCCGAAAATTTTACTCTTTGCAATTTTTTTCTTTTTGTGCGTGCACTGCACTTGTTGTTGTTGCATTATCTTGTCTTTGGATGCTTTCGATACGAATAATATAAAGTTGATTATTAAAATGATTTTTAAGTAAAAAGTTTATTTGTTAATAGGTAAAAGGAGTGATAGGAAACTTGCAGTCAGTCTTTGGAACTATTCAATTCTTTAGCTAGGTCACTATTAAAAGAAAAAAAAATTTTTTTTAGTGTTAAGGGCTTCTAAAAGTTAGCTCCCGGCGTTCAATACAATTCCAGGGCACATGTCTGTTGAATAAAATATGAACTTCAATACATTTAACATAAAACATTTTGTAGGAACATGTAAAATGTTTTGTCTTTAATACTTCTCATTCAGGGCATTTTACATTTCCTCCGTAGATGATTTTATAAAGTTTTACGACAATTTTAGTCATCACGAGAGATGCCGCAAACAAACAAAACAGTATCTATCGATACTCGAGTACATGATAAGCATCTTGGCACTACAACCTTCTATCACGAAGACAATTGAAAACCGTTTCTATGATCAATAAAAAGCAATATTGGTGATTGATAATTGATTCTGAAAAATAATGTATTCATAAATGTTTATTACCATTTTTAAAATTTCTGTGCTTATGCTCCATAATCATTAAATTAATAAACGAATATTTTCTCCTCAATTCAAATAAAAACTGTTATAACAACTCATAAAATAAGAGCGATTAGTAAGTTCTTAAAACTGTGAATAAGACAGTATGTATTGAATTTAATTTTAAAGTGTAGCTAATTCTTTTTAACGTGAAGGTCAAATCACATTTTAAAAAAATTTACTTTGAAAAAATTGTAGCAAAAATTCAAAATTTCTAGGTTTATTACCCATAGCTATGAAACAGCAGAGAAGGATTTAAGGATAATGATATATGTTGTGCTGTTAATTACTGTGGTGTATGAGCAATAATGAAGCAAACTTTATTTTTCAAAAATAGTTATTTGTTTTCCTTTATTTTTATTTTTTTATAGCTTAAATGTGAAATTTTTTTCTAAAACTTAAAGTCTGTCATTCCTATAAATTCCTGCAAACATTAGAACTATCCATATTTTTATTAAAGACGGTAGAAGTCATAAATACCTCTGATAGCGTTTAATTGAGATAAATGTTTAAAAAAAATTATTTTTGGTTTATGGGATTCTTTTTATTCAATTTTAGATGAATTCGTTAAGGGCAGAAATAATTGGAGGGGATTGACAGGGATTTAAATAATCGTCAATATCTTTGCTATTATCAAAGATAAAATATAATTGAAATTGATGAAAAGTAATAGATATTTAATGTAATTTTCTAAAAGTTTCTTGATGTGGATGAAAAAAAAAAAAAAAAAAGTACGATTAAAGATGAAGTCTTTGACCCAACTTCAGTCGGCCTAAACCCAGCTTCAACGACATTAATTTTCCCTTCATTGACCCATTGATGAAATTGCAGAATATTTATGCTTCTAACTCTTTGTCTTTGTAACAAACGAAAAAATAAGCTTTTGATATATTTCAGTGAATGAAAAAAATCGAAAACTTTCTTGATTTATAACAGCGACTTCATGAATAATCTTCCTAATTTTAAATAGACGATATATATACTTATATATAAAAATTTATTGATAAATGTTAGTAATTAATATTATTGTCGAATAATGAAAACTGCTATACTTCAGATAAATAGTAACATTTATTATTTGCATCTATGATCATGAGTTATTGAAACTGACTTTGATAGATGACTATATGTATCTATTACTAAGAGTAATATAATAGTTTTCTTGCTATTAAAAATATGTCTAATAGACCAATTCAGAATGCCCTGTTTTTTTTTTCCTGTGACCTTGTGGCAACTTTTACATCACAGCGAAGTATTTATAATAGCTGAATATACATTAAGAGTAGAACTAAATGATAATTTTTTTATTTTTAGAGAATGAAATTAATTTAGTTTGTCTGAAGGTTATTATTATTATAAGTTATCTGTGTATAATCATTGGAAACAATTTACAGAAAACTTTCTAAATGAAAGAAAAAGAGAATTGGCTGTACTAAACAAAATATTATTCCACTAAACAAATAATTTGTTGCCTAGTCGAACCTGATGAAGTGGGAATGTGATTCTCTAGTTTTTGTATATTTTGTTTAAAAAATTTAATTTTTTTTTCAGTAAACTTTTTTTTGGAATTAGCCGAAGTCCTACCAGATAATGGGACTTGCAGAACTCCGACAAGACTTACATTTTTTTCTTAAGAATTGGAGCTATAGGTGAGCGTATTTTCTTTTTTTTTTTGGAAATGAAACCATGATGTTTCATTATGTTCTTTACGATCTCACACTAAATTTCCAGCTTAGCGCTTTAACCAGGCGCTTTGAAAGCCGGCTGCACACACCTCCATAAACGCGGATAGTGCTGAGATAGATTCAGACCTCAGAATGTTCCTCATGAAGGGTTATTTAAATTTTATTATTTTACCGATGCTTCAATCGATAGTATTGAAACAGGATGGGAAGGTATGCTATTAGATTAATATAAATTAGAAAACAGTATAAAAAATTACATATTATAACAGTCTAAAAAACTATTCGTGAGGTATTTTATATATTATATGCCAATAGCGAACCTTGCAACTGTAGGTCACTAGAAATCATTATTTCCGGTCGTATGTAAAAAAGCACAACCGGCTTGATGTTGGAAAACCGAATAAATTTGTGACCAAATGAAAAATATTTTTTGATGGAAAAGTTTATTATTAATAATAAGGTAATTTTTAGCTTCAACTAAAATGTAGTTCAAATTTATTTATTCTTCCAAATAGCTCTTCTCATTGGGCTTTTTAAGATATTCTTAATTGCATAGCTATGATTGATTCTTAGCTTTGTCGTTTATTATATTTATGTTAGTTTATTGTAGATTGACACTGTTTCCTACCCATAGGAGAGCGGAATCGTAGATGTCCTCTTGTTGGTGGGGCTGATGGAAGTTGTTGCTCACGAAGGTGGCCATGTCTGCTGGAGTACTGACAGCTCCCGGGCAGGGCTCGACCAGCAAGCCTCCCCACCCTCGGGATCAGCTGCTTCCTCTGCAGAGGGATGAGGACACCCCCACCCTTTCGGCACCCGCCCCCGCAGCCTTGCCTTACTCAATGGAAACTGGACTGCCAAGAAAAAAATCTCTCTAGTCATATCGACTGAAAGCAGTAATTTCAGATCTCGATAGGGATCGTTCCTGGATCGTCCCATTATTCGACAATACTTAAATTATTCTGTTATAGAAGATAGGTAGGTAGGATCGGGTTTAGGGGCGATCAACCCTTAGATTATTACGCCCTGTTATGGAAGATATCCAATACCCAGAATATACTATGACAAAAGTATTGTCCATATTCGATCGTGGGAAAGTAGTGAACGTTGTGTGACTGATGTGTTTATCTCTGCCAACAATGTGCACTATATCCGAGGCGAATGAACTGCACGAAATATGACTAGCCCTTGTACTTGTCGCTGCTTTACCAAGTCAAAGGGTGTGCACAAACGTACGATGCAACATGTATAAATATTTTATTTGGTTGTGGTTTTTTATCCCACGTAAATTTTAAACAATTAATAATTTTAAACAATTAGCTCTCGCTAGTGTAGAGGGAATTTAATGAGATATCTAGCTCGTCCTGGTGGTGTAATGGCTTAACACGCCGGCCCGGATAGTAGGAGATCCAGGTTCGATTCCTGGCTGGGACAGATAGATTTTTTTATTCTATTCCCTCTCATTAATTGTGCGATGTAACATTTCAATTCATGTTAAGACGCGTCGGAATCAACAAATGAGTGAACGAAACACCTTCTGAATCCTTCTGTCGTCCACGTGATCGTCTGCCTCAGTAAATATTCTGCACAATTCTACCATCTTAATACACTTTGCTGCACCATGCTGTTTTCTCAAAGAGACAGTAGGATAGAAGCACTTGGATATTTTTTTGGGGGTTGAAATTTATTTAGAAAATGGTTTTGAGCTTACAAATATACGTGAATCTTTTAGAATTTAAAATTTGATCAAGACGGTTTTATAAAATTCAATTTATTAGCATCTAGCTTAAATCCGTATTCTGGACCTTTAATGTGATAAAATGTCTCAGTATCTCTTTATTTGTTTTGTTACTTTTGTTTTACACGTTTGTATTGAATACACAACGATTTATTGGCTCCTTACTTTATAAATAGATCAAGAAGTGCCATAAATAATTTTTATCTTGAGATGAATTCTCATAAAAAAAAATTTAAAATTATAATAATTATTCGAATTCGTCATCAATTTTTCGTTTAATGTTTTTTGATTCGTTGAAATTTTAATCATTAACAATTTAATTTCATCGAATTNATTATTTTATTTTATTATTTATAAGTATTAGCTACCATTTGAAACACTTATGGTCATGGAGAGAGGGGCTATCTTACACGTTGCCATCCTACTCTAAGCAACCATGATTCAGGACTATCATTTATTGATAGAGCTTGCCCAGTGCGAGATTTCAACCGGGATGGCGAGACCCCAACAATCACATGAGCTACCCTAATGCCCATTTAAATATTTTTGATCATTCATACGTCAATCATCTGGGAAAGTAATTCACCGTTATTTATGGAAAAAAGAATAAATCTACATCACAAGCAATGAATAACAACGAAAAAACACTTTAAAACCACAATTTTAACATAATAAAAATAGTGTATCTCATGTAGTTCTTGCATAACTTGTAAGTATTTGCATTATTACGATACAGCAATATGATATCAATTGTCATAACCGTAAATATATTCAATAAATTATGTATTGTATAAATGAAATGAATATAAATATTCTTGTAATCTAGCATGTATAAATTTCGATAGACATATGTTATTATATTATATTATACGATATGACACGTTATATATTATATAAACCTTGACCAAAACAGTTTGATACACATGAGCAACACATAAATTAATACACATGTACATACAAATACACCGATTAAATTTTAGATATACTTATGCAATCTATTTTATTCTTATTGTGCTAATTAAGCTTAGTAATGAACAATGTAATATCTCCCTGGCGTTAATGACCAAATGTTGACAAGCCAAAAGAGGTGTAGATCTAAAGGTAAATTCTCTTAATTTAATGTAATTAAAAGGACCAAGAGTATAAAAAAAAAAAAAAAAAATTTAGACTGATTTAAACTTCTAGCTATACAGTAATAGTACCACAAAACCACGTTTAAACACAAAATGCATTTAAATTGCCTTCTGAGAATAAATAACTGAAGTTAAAAAAAAAAGAAAAAGATTTTAATGAACCCCTCGGTTAGCTCTAGAAGGAAATGGCAATAATCAAGGAGGCATTATGGTTTGTTATTTTTTCCTAGTCGATAAGTTCCATAATAATCGAAAGTTCGATCGGCAATAATCGATTTAAGATCGACATATAGGTTAGTGGATCACTGGAAAACGAGGCAAGGGTGCATCTGTCTGAAGTGGCCGTGTGCTCTGTTTATCTCAGAGCCTTACCGAATTCCTGATAGTGAGCATTGGGCGATTTTTGGAAGAAGAAACTATTTTAGGAGCACTTATGTCAGACAGGTAATCTAGTGACCTTCAGTCTTCTTCATCTGTATTTAGCTCTTAAACGTTTTACTACCTATGCACAGTTATTCAATAGCCAACAAACTTTTGAATAGTATAGGATTTTTTCTCTCATTGTCAGTGTTTTTTATNAGACATAGAGGTGACAGAAAATAATGGCAGCCACGTATAAGTAATTAGAACATTCATTGAAATAATTAAAAGAGTCTTTAAAAAAATTGAAATTAATTTATGAAATAACTAAAAATAAAAAATAACAGTCAACAAATGAAATATGGTTTTCGTAAAAGGATTAAACACTAAAAATATCTGCAAAGTAACAAAAATTCCTGAGCCTGAAACATTCTCCTGTATTTCTTCTAGAAAATATGCTATCACATTGGCCTACTAATATTCATATATAAATAAAACTAGTTTATTTATTTACCCTGTCCGATAAATTTATCCCTGATTTGCGTGGGCCGGTACAACTCTTATTTTCAGGTCAAAGGCGTCCAATTTATTTTTAATCGGCATTGTAGTGCTTAGCTCTTTTTATTTTGGTCAGTGATTATTAGAGTTGATTAAGAAGTAATGCTTATTTTTATTTCAAATTAGACAACTTTAATTGGGCAATTTAGATGCATTAATACTCAATTATAGAGGGCAGATATAATTTCCGAACTTAATACCACTGAAACTCTTCTTACTGGAAAAAAAACTCTCTATTGGGTATCAATTTATTTTTAGGGAATAATACTTTAAATTAAATAGAGATTAGTTATATAAGGGCTCAAGTATATATAAGTTAAGGATTTAATACAAATTACGAACCCTCAAGAAAACATTGAATAGGTTCAGATAGTTTTCATATTATTTTTAATTTGAATTTATTATTCTTTACATAATATATTAAAAGTATTAATAAATGGTAAGAATTAGTAATGTTAATTTCAAATACTTTTTGAGGTATCTTATTTTACAGATTTTATGCAGAGGACTAGAACAATTATTCAGAATAAATATTTCTTTGAAATATTACATCAAATTCATGATGAATATGACAAACAAAGAAATTACATTAAATGGACCAACTTGATAAAAGGACGCGCACGCTCATACAAGATATTGTGAATTTTTGACTACCTTTTCATTCATTATTTAATTAGAGTTAACTGTATTAAACATAATCTTATATATTTTTCACGAAAAACAAACTGAGCAATGAGGCGCCAGGGGAGCTCAGGGAATCCGTTCGGGTCTCGCGATGCTGACACTGCGGGTTTAAATCCTGCCCAGTGAAAGCTTTTATGAATAAATTTAAGCTTGTCCAAAGCCATGGATGTTTAGAATGGGGTGGCAACCTGTATATATCCTCTCCCTCCATGACCTTAAGTGGTTAAAAAGGTGGCTAACATTAAAAAAAAAACTAGTCTATTTATACACATACATTTATATATAATTTATATGACATACATATAGCGAAAACATATTTGCTTTTTATTAGCGAATTCCAAAGGAATGTATCTATTCTGTCTGTTCTTANTACCCATAGGAGAGCGGAATCGTAGATGTCCTCTTGTTGGTGGGGCTGATGGAAGTTGTTGCTCACGAAGGTGGCCATGTCTGCTGGAGTACTGACAGCTCCCGGGCAGGGCTCGACCAGCAAGCCTCCCCACCCTCGGGATCAGCTGGTTCCTCTGCAGAGGGATGAGGACGCCCCCACCCTTTCGGCACCCGCCCGCAGCCTTGCCTTACTCAATGGAAATTGGACTGCCAAGAAAAAAATCCCTCTAGTCATATCGACTGAAAGCAGTAATTTCAGATCTCGATAGGGATCGTTCCTGGATCGTCCCATTATTCGACAATACTTAAATTATTCTGTTATGGAAGATATCCTATACCCAGAATATACTATGACAAAAGTATTGTCCACACTCGATCGTGGGAAAGTAGTGAACGTTGTGTGACTGATGTGCTTATCTCTGCCACCAATGTGCACTATATCCGAGGCGAATGAACTGCACGAAATATGACTAGCCCTTGTGACTTTACAAAGTCAAAGGGTGTGCACAAACGTGCGATGTAACATTTTTAAATATTTTATTTGGTTGTGGTTTTTTATCCCACGTAAATTTTAAACAATTAATAATTTTAAACAATTAGCTCTCGCTAGTGTAGAGGGAATTTAATGAGATATCTAGCTCGTCCTGGTGGTGTAATGGCTTAACACGCCGGCCCGGATAGTAGGAGATCCAGGTTCGATTCCTGGCTGGGACAGATAGATTTTTTTATTCTATTCCCTCTCATTAATTGTGCGATGTAACATTTCAATTCATGTTAAGACGCGTCGGAATCAACAAATGAGTGAACGAAACACCTTCTGAATCCTTCTGTCGTCCACGTGATCGTCTGCCTCAGTAAATATTCTGCACAATTCTACCATCTTAATACACTTTGCTGCACCATGCTGTTTTCTCAAAGAGACAGTAGGATAGAAGCACTTGGATATTTTTTTGGGGGTTGAAATTTATTTAGAAAATGGTTTTGAGCTTACAAATATACGTGAATCTTTTAGAATTTAAAATTTGATCAAGACGGTTTTATAAAATTCAATTTATTAGCATCTAGCTTAAATCCGTATTCTGGACCTTTAATGTGATAAAATGTCTCAGTATCTCTTTATTTGTTTTGTTACTTTTGTTTTACACGTTTGTATTGAATACACAACGATTTATTGGCTCCTTACTTTATAAATAGATCAAGAAGTGCCATAAATAATTTTTATCTTGAGATGAATTCTCATAAAAAAAAATTTAAAATTATAATAATTATTCGANAAGGTTGAAACCCCCCAAAAAAAAAAAAAAGAATGTCGACTGATTTAAACTTCTAGCTATGCAGTTATACGGTAGTACCGCAAAACCACGTTAAAACACAAAATGCATTTAAATTGCCTTCTGAGAATAAATAACTGAAGTTAAAAAAAAAAAAAAATAGATTTTAATGAACCCCTCGGTTAGCTCTAGAAGGAAATGGCAATAATCAAGGAGGCATTATGGTTTGTTATTTTTTCCTAGTCGTTAAGTTCAGTGAGGCAATAATCGATTTAAGATCGACATTTAGGTTAGTGGATCACTGGAAAACGAGGCAAGGGTGCATCTGTCTGAAGTGGCCGTGTGCTCTGTTTATCTCAGAGCCTTACCGAATTTCTGATAGTGAGCATTGGGCGATTTTTGGAAGAAGAAACTATTTTAGGAGCACTTATGTCAGACAGGTCATCTAGTGACCTTCAGTCTTCTTGGTCTTTATTTAGCTCATAAACGTTTTACTACCTCTGCACAGTTATTCAATAGCCAACAAACTTTTGAATAGTATAGGAGTTTTTCTCTCATTGTCAGTGTTTTTTTATTTTTTATTTTTTCTTTATTTATTTATTTTTTTTTTGTGGAAAGTTCCAAGACTATGTAGCAAATTTGTCTGTGCTGTCTTTATCTAAATATCTACTAGTTGTAGAACAATATTTTTAAAATAAAAAGTGTTTTATACTAGAGAGATAGGTTGAGAGATAGGACTAAAGAGAGTAATAGAATGCTAGAGAGAGTACTAGAATGCTTAAAGTGCAGTGGGAGCTGAGGTTCTATAATGGTAGAGAGAAATAAAGAGTGAGAACTAGAATGCTAGGGGAAAGTGCAGAGAGAGAGAGATAGAAAGAGAGAAAGAGAGAGAGAGAGAGAGAGAGAGAAAGAGAGAAAGAGAGAGAGAGAGTGAGAGAGAGGAGAGAGAGGGGACTAAAGAGAGTAATAGAATGCTAGAGAGAGCAGTGTTAAGAATGCTAAAAGTGCAGTGGGAACTGAGGTGCTATAATGGTAGAGAAAAATAAAGAGTGAGAACTAGAATGCTAGGGGGAAGTGCAGAGAGAGGGGTGAGATAGAGATAGAGAGAGTTTATTTCAAATATATAAATCCTATTAAAATAAGAATTTTATATATTAAATTACTGGAATATTGACTGTAGAAGTTGTATATTTTATCATTTTTTTTGTTTCTACTTCTAGAGAAAATAGTGAGATTTTTACACCACAAGCTCACTTAGTTGTTTCACTAACAGGAAACTTTTCTCAATGAAGAATAATATGGGTTTATTGTAACTTTTATTATTGTTAATGTAAATTTATTTTCGTTAAGTAGAATCCCACCAAAATATTGTAATTTTGCAGGGTCTTAAGCCGGAATAAGTTTCAAGCAAATTCAGTAAGTTATAGAAAGAAGTAACAGTAAGTAATGGCTTCAAGTCCATAAAGACATAGAGGTGACAGAAAATAATGGCAACCACGTATAAGTAATTAGAACATTCATTGAAATAATTAAAAGAGTCTTTAAAAAAATTGAAATTAATTTATGAAATAACTAAAAATAAAAAATAACAGTCAACAAATGAAATATGGTTTTCGTAAAAGGATTAAACACTAAAAATATCTGCAAAGTAACAAAAATTCCTGAGCCTGAAACATTCTCCTGTATTTCTTCTAGAAAATATGCTATCACATTGGCCTACTAATATTCATATATAAATAAAACTAGTTTATTTATTTACCCTGTCCGATAAATTTATCCCTGATTTGCGTGGGCCGGTACAACTCTTATTTTCAGGTCAAAGGCGTCCAATTTATTTTTAATCGGCATTGTAGTGCTTAGCTCTTTTTATTTTGGTCAGTGATTATTAGAGTTGATTAAGAAGTAATGCTTATTTTTATTTCAAATTAGACAACTTTAATTGGGCAATTTAGATGCATTAATACTCAATTATAGAGGGCAGATATAATTTCCGAACTTAATACCACTGAAACTCTTCTTACTGGAAAAAAAACTCTCTATTGGGTATCAATTTATTTTTAGGGAATAATACTTTAAATTAAATAGAGATTAGTTATATAAGGGCTCAAGTATATATAAGTTAAGGATTTAATACAAATTACGAACCCTCAAGAAAACATTGAATAGGTTCAGATAGTTTTCATATTATTTTTAATTTGAATTTATTATTCTTTACATAATATATTAAAAGTATTAATAAATGGTAAGAATTAGTAATGTTAATTTCAAATACTTTTTGAGGTATCTTATTTTACAGATTTTATGCAGAGGACTAGAACAATTATTCAGAATAAATATTTCTTTGAAATATTACATCAAATTCATGATGAATATGACAAACAAAGAAATTACATTAAATGGAACAACTTGATAAAAGGACGCGCACGCTCACACAAGATATTGTGAATTTTCAACTACCTTTTTACTCATTATTTAATTATAGTTAGATGTATTGAACATTATATTGTTCACGATAAACAAACTGAGCAATGAGGCGCCAGGGGAGCTCAGGGAATCCGTTCGGGTCTCGCAATGCTGACACTGCGGGTTTAAATCCTACCCTGTGAAAGCTTTTATGAATAAATTAAAGCTTGTCCAGAGCCATGGATGTTTGGAATGGGGTGGCAACCTGTAGATAGCCCCTCCATCCATGACCTTAAGTGGTTAAAAATGAGGCTAACATTTAAAAAAAACTAGTCTATTTATACACACACATTTATATATAATTTATATGACATACATATAGCGAAAACATATTTGCTTTTTATTAGCGAATTCCAAAGGAATGTATCTATTCTGTTTGTTCTTATGAATAAATTTTTGGATAATTTATCTGATCTTGTTATTAAATAAAATCGACAATAGGAGTAGAGAATTACCTAAAATGTCAAGGATAATACAAAAAAGTTTATTTGATGCAGCGGGCATATACATCTCTACACAAATTTATTTATTGATAAATATATTTTAGGATATACACGGCGAATTTTGAACAATTAGTAGTGGGGTTTAACTGACATTTTGAGTGGAGTAAAAAATGATTTTTCGATGAAGTGGGTGTAATATTGAGTTCAAGTTTATAAATTTAAACAGAGATTTATTTATTGTTGAGATACATATTTTCTGAGTTACATGACAAAATTGAACAATTGAGAAAATAGGTTTACGGTTAATTTTAATTACTTAATTAATTAAAGCTTCATTAACCGAAATCAGTTTTTTTTATTGTTTTTTTTATGATAGTTGATATGTAACACGTAAACGTAATGTAATGTTGATAGTTGAACTAAAATGGACCAACAGAAGTGAGTATATACTTATATTGTGCCAATTTTCGATGGATTTAAGAGGGTGTTGCCATTCATTTATAAATCTTTATTCAAACGAATTTTAGTTGTGAAAATTAAAAAGTAATTAACTTTATTTTTATTATTTAAACTACACTGACTATCAAGGATTTGCTACTAGCTGTTAATAGACATATTATTCTAGGAAGAGTTAAATAATAGTTACATGTAACAGTGAGAAAACTACATTGAATAACCACATATAATTTCTTTACATTGACATATTATTTTAGTTCGCCATCTGCTTGACTATTGGGTGGTATTTGCGATATCTCTCATAAAAATATAAAAATCATCTTACAAAGAAAAATTCCCATGAATGAATAAAATAACAGAAAGATAAAATAATTTAATCCATAAGAACCTTACAATTTATACCTAACAATACCTATGCCTATCATATAATAAATATATACCTAACAATATATTTTACCTAACAAAGTTTGAGAGTTATTGGTATTAATTATGTTGTTATTTGAGTGTGGTGTCACTTGTCATCTTGTGACTTTCATTAATGCCTTTTTTTCTATTGTTCATTGTAATTAAATTACAAAATGTTTTTATTTATTTTTAACAGAATGTAATATATAAATAAAGGTTATAAAAAAAAATTATGTTGTTAGGGTATTCTATTATTAGGCATAAGATTAGATTGGGTCCTAAAGGGTTGGACACTTGTATTTTATTATATCAATGGTAAGCGTCTATGGCCTGACAGTTCTGGAAATGGCATACCAGGCGAAAATAAAACAAAACTACAATATATATTTATAGTACTAGTATTAGTTAGCAGTTATCTAATTATTATTTATAATTATTTATAAATA
>KZ810412.1:6849-28909 GCA_000696205.2 Oncopeltus fasciatus
ATTCTAAACATCCATGGCTCAGGACAAGCTATTATTTATCGATAAAAGCTTCTCCAGGACGGGATTTGAACTCACAGCGCCATACTCCCATCGGTGAAACCCCGGGCCCTCTTTCCAGGACTTTACCTAGACATCAGGTAATCACCTGGTATCGCTATATCCGAGCAACTTGAATAGTATAGATTCTATAGAAAATCAGCTCTAAAGATTTTGGTACATCTAGTATACATACTTTACCTATAAGCATCCCTATGTATAAGACCCCCAAAAAACGTATCCCTGATGTTTTGGATGAAAACATTTATATAAAAAATAAGTTTCATTACATTTTTCGGAATCAGTGATCTTTACTACTACTCAACAGTAACAGTGATCGTAAATAGTCTTATTTGAGCGCCTGTGAAAATACGTATAGAAGGTAGAGATTCAAGAAATACATTTCTATAGAACATTCCCTATTTTTTAATACTATTAATTTTATCTGATTACTTCATACATAATTAACTTGTGATATTTCTTTCATTTTTATTTTAAAATTTTTTTTGTTTTCATTTTTTTTTTTTTTGCATGAAATATTACATGAAACTCTTTCATACATTTCATGTAATATTTCTTGCAAGGGACTATTCTACTGGGCACAAACCTAGGTTATCAAGACAACCCATACCCGATATGTTACAAAAGCGGACTTTGTGTTCGCCTTTCTTGAATTGAGAAGACAACAATGTACAATGAGGGTGGATTGCAAGTCTCCAGGCGCAGGAGTAATTCCAGGCTGACTGGAAGGTGCTCGTAGGAGTCAAGAAGCTCAAACTCTTTCTGTAGGCATCTGCCCATGAAAAGACCCATTCACCGAACCCTGTATGGCCGAGATCTTTTGAGCTCAGAATTGTAATGGAGATGAATTATACCTTCACTAAATCCTCAGTTGGATCGTTTGAGATCATATTTTCTGTTGAGGGAATGATAAAATGCAATCATGATGATGTTCATTTCCTTCTCTTATACAATATTAATGGCATTAACAAATAATTCGTTCAAACTAAAGAATCTTATTTATCAGATCACAGAGATGTGTATAAACAGAGTCCAAAATGACCTATTGGATAGCAAGAACATAAAGTCCCACCAGGTTCGATCCTAGCGGAAAACATAAACCTAATATGCTTTTGTTCACGTAGGCTTCGACGGTCGTCATATGTATTTACCGTTTCTTCTTCCGGGTTGGACCGTGTCAAGTTGTTGATATTTGCCGAGCTTTCCCACATCCTAGGATGGCTTCTTCAGGGCTGAAAAAGTTGTTAAAAAAACAAAAATAAAAAAACAGCTCTCATTCTCTTTTCAGCCCTTAAGAAGCCATTACATGATGTGCGAAAGCTCGGCAAATATCAACAACTTGACACGGTCCAACCCGGAAGAATAAACGGTAAATACAAGAGAAAGAACTATTTGAGGAGTTTTAGTATATACGATTAATGAGAGGGAATAGAATAAAAAATCAAACTGTCCCAGCCAGGACTCGAACCTGGATCTCCTGCTATCCGGGCCGGTGCATTTACCAGTTATGCTACTAGTCCTGGTAGCATAACTGTTAAATGCACCGGCCCGGATAGCAGGAGATCCAGGTTCGATTCCCGGTTGGGACAGATAGATTTTTTTTTCTATTCCCTCTCATTAATTGTTTAAAATCCTTGATTTTTTTTTTTTTACTATTTAGGTTTAGGCTTCAGGGTAAAGTATATATATATACTTTAGGATGTCTATCATATGTAATGTACAGAGAAACGCCTAAATGATTCTTTCTTTTTATTGGTACTAAATTTGGATTAATACATGGGTGATAAAAATCCCGTTCCACGTGCATATACTTTATTCCCTGAGCGCTTTCGTTAAAAGCGTCTGAGCATTTGTTCATATCTATTATCACAAAATTAGAATAAATTTTAATTCCTTATTGTATTTATAAAATTAAGATCTTTTATGACATACTTTTGCATTGATAGCCAATAAAATATAGTAAATACAAGTATAGTAAACAAAATGTATATTTAACGCCCACACGCATGCACGCATTCAATTATTCATTGAAATATAAATATTTAATTATAACCTTTATGTGTTATTTGTTTTTACAAATACCCTCATTTCTGCTCCATTACATTTTTTTAAAAATAATATAAATTATATTCTGAAGCAGGAATCAAAATCCGTTGCACGCAAAATTAAGACTTATGAGGATGTGTTAATTTTTACTTGATTCTAAGTAATTAATTAAGTAAAACAAAGTGAGAGGGTTGGCCGGGGGGCTGAAGCTGTGATAGTGGGATTACTAAGGAATGTGGTGCTCGCTGTGCGATAAGGGGTCTGAGTCCATAATACTCTCTTTACTGGAGAAAGGGTTATCAATGTATGTTTTTCTGTGCTTTCTGACGTCATACTCTTGTTTTTATCCTTTCATGGGGGGGTGCATAAAATCTGTGGAGGGTATATACAGAGATTGTTCATATTTTACACCCTTTAATTTTTGCAATTACATTACAGATAAATAAGTGTAATTTATTTGTATAAATATTCTTTCGTTATTTTACTTATGATTGTTGGTATATGTAGTATACAAACAAATGTTTATGCTTATTTTGAAAAATATCATGATTTTGTCTAAATATCTATGTTTCAATCAAACCTAATTCATTATCATAATTTTATTCTATTCCCTTGCATTTATTTTTTTAAATTTATTTGGGATTAAATACCACAATAAAAACAATATTTATAAAAATAAATAAAAGCAAATAACGTCAAATAAATAGCCGTCTCACTTGGAGGTTTAGACTCCTGGTAGGAGTGCAGTGAATTTAATAAGTCATCTGGCTAGTCTCGGTGGTGTAATTGGCTAACGCGCTTGCCCGGATAGTAGGAGATCCAGGTTCGAGCCTTGGCTGAGACAGATAGATTTTTTATTCCATTTCCTTGCATTTATTGTTTAAAAACTTATGATGGATGAAATGCCACAACAAAAATAATATTCTAATTCATAAACATTCTTCGGGGAATGGGAAAAAGCTAGGAGGCCAGAATGGTTTCCTGACCACACACCTGGCATGTTGCAGAACTGACTTTCTTTTTATTTTTTTTGTAATGTTTTATAAAAGAAATTATTAATACAATACTTTTGTAAAATATTTTCCTGCTTCTCAAATCATAGTGATGTTATTATAATGTAAATTTGTTTAATGTTTAGATTAAAAATTTATTTGTATTAATGTTTTTGTTTTATAAAGTGTATACTTCATTCACTCGTTTTATATGTATATAAATAATATATAAATGAATAGTTAAATTCTTAAATGCTGATTAATTTTTTTTTAATCATGAATTTGTCGTAAGCGGATGTTAAGGGGTTATATTCTCAAGGGATAGGAGACGCGTCAGTGGTACACAAAATGAAAGTGGTAATGTCATGACAGTTTTATATGTTAAGCTATATATATTACATTTTTAGAAGCTGAATATCTCGAAATTATACAAATTTCAAATATTTGGGCAGAAATTCCAACAGTGGAGTGGCACAGTTTCCATTGGTTACGACACTGGACCTGGCCTCTCAGCAGATCGTTACTCAATACTTGGAGAACACATTTAGATTTTTCCTTTCTGTGCGTCTAACATAAATGATCCTGAGTTTTACTTTAGTGCTACGTGTACCATTGGGCAATATATGTTTTAAATAATTTTTAAAACTTGTCAAATTAAATAAGTAATAATAATTTTCTTTATTTTGCCAATTTTTATTGAAACCTGGACACAGCCTATTTTATGTAACACTCTCATTGCTGAACTTTCTCCCTTTTTCCCCCTAAACTATTGGATGTTCTCCTGATAAGACATTATTTCAGACTTGTTTTGGCCATTATTTACTGCCCTATGAAGTTAGTTTTTTTAATTATTATACTTGTATTATTTGTAATAACTATAGTATTGTATTTAGTTCAAACTGTACTGAGCGTTATTCCTAGCCACGTTGCGGAATGCTGGATCCACGTCCCCTGATCCTCCGTGTTGACGTAGGACGATTCGATGCTATTATCGCCCCCTCCCTTACCCTAATCTCTTCAGTTCCATTAATGATCCGAGCCTTCACTGGTCTCTTCCTCGGCCCTCACCCTTTTATTCTCGTTTCTTATTCATAAAAGTAACTAGGATGGTTTCCTCGTCATTGTCGACACTTTTCTTTCTTTTTGAGCAGAGCTCTTGTCATTCTATACTCCCCCCCCCCCTTATATNCAGGTTATGTCCCCAGGAGGTCACGGGGCCATCTTCGTTTGAGTCGAAGGGGAGGGTTGTATGGGTTGGAGTTGGAAGACATGGTCTGTACTAGTGGATTGGGATGGTATGGCAGTTTACTGTGGAAATGGATGAAGCGGGAAGAAATTAGATCCTGAACAAAAGGAATATTGACATCGTGGTAAAGGGAAGAATTGGATACGTAGTGGAGCATTTGCAATTATTCTCAGTGTTTTGGATTGAAAGGACTGGATTCTTTGGATGTTGGAAGGCTTGGCGGCACCCCAGATTTCTACTCCGTAAGTCCAGATTGGTTTTAATAAGGTTTTGTAGAGCGTCAGTTTGTTTTCTAACGTAAGATTGGAGTTCTAAGCAGTTTAATTGTTGTTACCTATTTCCACTCGCTCTTCATTATTTTCTGGAAGTGTGAGTTTCCATATGATCATTAATGACTTATGAACGGTCATTTAAAGTATGTATGCCTCTTATGGTGCTTCATAAAATTTACCTGAAAATATGCATTAAGTGACTTATCTCCACATCTTATGACACATTTTTCCGATCAACTAGAAAAATTAAGAATAATTATTTGTAGTATATTATTTTTTTTCTTCATTTAAATAAAAATTACTTCTAATTCAACATATTGATATATTGTAACAGATTCCTTAGAGAAGAAATCAAGCTCATCGATCAAAATGCTATTCACATTCAAACCATAATGCGACTTCATCATTGTTGGAATACGATAAAAACTAATAATGTGATTTTAAGATGGCCGAACTTATAAGATTTTACATGGTTTACTGTTTGTTTTCTTTCTTCTTATCTGTGAAGAAGCGTATTTCCTGTACTGGAGGTTCGATTCTCCACTATGTCTTATGGAGTATTTCTGCCCAGACCTCATGTACAACCCTCTCTGAGAGCCATTCCGTGCAAGTAGTGGCCAGTGGACAGCCGCTAACGGCTTTGGTGTCGGTGACAGTAAGGGGTTGTGGAATGGAGTATCCGAGCTCTTGGCGACAAGGATTACCTACAGGCCGTCTGGATCTATGCCCTTCCCATTGAGTACCTTTTACGAGGATTTCACTTTCCCTCTGAATTCGAGAACTGCCATGTTTCGTTCCCTGAGGAATATTGTCGCTGGCAACCGTCACCACGTAATGGTCGCGATGTTCGACTCTGCATTTCTTGACCCTCCATTTTCGAAAATCCCGAAAGATATCTCTTAACCGATACACCACGAGGAGGGGTTTTACTCTTCACACACTATCCCAATTTTATCTACACCTCCCTTGTTTACAAAAATACTCCGTATTCAAATTTTGTAGTAGCGGCTAGAACTACCTCAATTTTCAATACAATGAGCAAAATGAATTATAAAGAAAATAAATGAAAATGAATTGTGTTGTAGTTCTATAAGAGGTATGGTTGAGACCAATCTTTTTCGAGTAAATCTTTTTGTTCATAGAAGACACAATTATAAAATAACGAATAATACAAATATTCATTTTATAATGTCTTAACCTTTTCTAAAGCACTTTTTCATATATTTATAAAAAGCTACCTTAATCATTAGGAACTATAAATTATGAATGTAATCATTCATTCAGAATTCTGAATTCATCGTAATATAAGGAATTATATGAACAGATAAACTATATAACTGGATATCTTAGTGTGGGAAATTAAAAAAAAAAAACGCTAAAGAAACTACTTCTTATAAAATTTCTTGTATCATCAGCTGTAGTAGGGTATGCAGTAGCAAGCCTCGAAAATTCAGGTGTCTTATCATTTCCGAACTCGTGGAATTGTGGGAAAATCTCTAGATGCATCGGATTGTATCATACTTGACTGTAATACGGGGTATCAGCTGTAGTAGGGTATGCAGTAGCAAGCCTCGAAAATTCAGGTGTCTTATCATTTCCGAACTCGTGGATTTGTGGTAAAATCTCTAGATGCATCGGATTGTATCATACTTGACTGTAATACGGGGTATCAGCTGTAGTAGGGTATGCAGTAGCAAGCCTCGAAAATTCAGGTGTCTTATCATTTCCGAACTCGTGGATTTGTGGTAAAATCTCTAGATGCATCGGATTGTATCATACTTGACTGTAATACGGGGTATCAGCTGTAGTAGGGTATGCAGTAGCAAGCCTCGAAAATTCAGGTGTCTTATCATTTCCGAACTCGTGGATTTGTGGTAAAATCTCTAGATGCATCGGATTGTATCATACTTGACTGTAATACGGGGTATCAGCTGTAGTAGGGTATGCAGTAGCAAGCCTCGAAAATTCAGGTGTCTTATCATTTCCGAACTCGTGGATTTGTGGTAAAATCTCTAGATGCATCGGATTGTATCATACTTGACTGTAATACGGGGTATCAGCTGTAGTAGGGTATGCAGTAGCAAGCCTCGAAAATTCAGGTGTCTTATCATTTCCGAACTCGTGGATTTGTGGTAAAATCTCTAGATGCATCGGATTGTATCATACTTGACTGTAATACGGGGTATCAGCTGTAGTAGGGTATGCAGTAGCAAGCCTCGAAAATTCAGGTGTCTTATCATTTCCGAACTCGTGGATTTGTGGTAAAATCTCTAGATGCATCGGATTGTATCATACTTGACTGTAATACGGGGTATCAGCTGTAGTAGGGTATGCAGTAGCAAGCCTCGAAAATTCAGGTGTCTTATCATTTCCGAACTCGTGGATTTGTGGTAAAATCTCTAGATGCATCGGATTGTATCATACTTGACTGTAATACGGGGTATCAGCTGTAGTAGGGTATGCAGTAGCAAGCCTCGAAAATTCAGGTGTCTTATCATTTCCGAACTCGTGGATTTGTGGTAAAATCTCTAGATGCATCGGATTGTATCATACTTGACTGTAATACGGGGTATCAGCTGTAGTAGGGTATGCAGTAGCAAGCCTCGAAAATTCAGGTGTCTTATCATTTCCGAACTCGTGGATTTGTGGTAAAATCTCTAGATGCATCGGATTGTATCATACTTGACTGTAATACGGGGTATCAGCTGTAGTAGGGTATGCAGTAGCAAGCCTCGAAAATTCAGGTGTCTTATCATTTCCGAACTCGTGGATTTGTGGTAAAATCTCTAGATGCATCGGATTGTATCATACTTGACTGTAATACGGGGTATCAGCTGTAGTAGGGTATGCAGTAGCAAGCCTCGAAAATTCAGGTGTCTTATCATTTCCGAACTCGTGGATTTGTGGTAAAATCTCTAGATGCATCGGATTGTATCATACTTGACTGTAATACGGGGTANTTGTATTTAATAAAATGAGGAGTTCTCTATCCTAATCTCTATATTATATATTAAAAAAAAAGAGAATAGAAAAAAAAAAGTACCTCTCATTCTACTTTCAGTCCTAAAAAAGCCATCACATGATGTAAGCTCGGCAAATATGTATGAAATATTTATTAATGTTTCTGGAGACCTTGGATGCCTAAGTGATCATATTTAAGTTTATTTTTGCGACATATGACTAATAGTTTTAATCTGTAAGAGTCCTTCAAAGATATCAAAGTTACCATTGGTGACTCAATGCTTATAAACGGCGGTCTTTTTTTCCCGAAAAATTAAATAGCACATATTTTAACATTTGCCTTTTACTTGAAAGCTTAGTTCACTAATAATTTATTTAAAATTCGTGACACTAATATATTTGTAAAAGCACGTTTCTGAGTAAAGTAAGTGAATTCTTCAGTTTGTTTGTTCAAGAATATTTGCATTTGAACTTTCTATGTCATGTAAAGTGTAATCTTCACACTTAAGAAAATATTTCTTGTATCTGTAGCTTAGTCAGGGTTTAATTTATTTGCTTTAAAATAAAACTAATAATTAGACGATTCCATAAAACATTTTGGAAAAATGTAACAGATTAACTAGGATGTTAAAATTTTTAAATTTTGGTCCCTTCTTAAAGCCCCTCCCGCCTTCTAGATAGATTTCAGGCATTCCAAATGTTCTCCAAAATTGTCTTAAATTCGCATTTTCGGCAAAGAGTGAAGACCTGCATTACTTCAAAGCCCCTGATGATCAGCTCTTGGCAGCGTTCAGTCTTGGCAAGACCGGTGTTATTACTCTCACTGCTCCTGACGTCTGATATTTGTTAAATGTGGAAGGATATTTTCCTCAGCCGTTTGTAACATTCTCCACGTCAGTTATCTCAAGTATATCTGCATATTCTGGGATACTCCACGCTCTAGATAAAACTCTCTCTGATAACCTCTTATCGTTATCAGAGTACTTGCTCAAGTTCTATTTTGCAATGCCTATCTCATCATTTGCGCGTTTTTTCTTCTCCCTCCACTAGCAATATAAAACGTCTCCTCTTTATTTATTTACTTGTCATTCAGATCAGCTGGTTTATTATTATATGAACGAATTTGAGTTATTAAGATATTTTTCTGATTTAGTAAAGAAAGTCTTCAATATACCTATCGAGCAGATTTGAAAAATGTGGTCATTCAAATTTCCAAATATGTGCGTGTCCCGCTTTCCGTACCGCTTACAGAAAATAAGTTATTTAAAATATTGCAACAACATAATGTTTTATAAATATTGTTTTTGTAGTGGCATTTAATCTCATGTATATTTTAACAATAAATGCAAGGGAATAGAATAAAAAATCTATCTGTCTTAGCCAGGGCTCGAACCTTGATCTCCTGCTATACGGGCCGGCGTGCTAACCATTTGCACAACCGAGATTAGCCAGATAACTTATTAAGTTCCCCGCACTTCTACCTGGTTCTAAAATTTACCTCGGATTAAATACCACAACAAAAACATTATTTATAAAAATAAATAAGAAGTAAAGAATGAGAGTATGATTAATAGCTTGACAATGTTCTTCGAGCATAAGACGATGTATTTGTCTTTCTCGGAGGTTTAGACTCCCGCTACGAGTGTGGGGAATTTAGTAAGTTATTTGGCTAACCTCAGTGGTGCAAATAGTTAGTACACCGGTCCGGACAGCAGGAGATCCGGGTTCGGGCCCTGGCTGAGACAGATAGTCTATTCCGTGTATTTATTGTTCATTATGTTTTATACGTGTAAATTATTTGTTTAATAACAATCAGAAGTGGATAGTTTGGTATTGACTACCAAACAAGCTTAAACAACATATGTTTGGTTCAGCAAATTTTTTTTATACGAGAATGAAGTTATATACGTTGGTACCGTGACGCGATCTTTGATAAATCTCTACAGATCTTTACCAATCCTACATTTGAGATGCTGGAAATATGGTCTGTTGAAAGTTATATGTGTGCGCGCATGTCTTTACTGGCTCTAGCGTTCATATCGAAAATAAATTAAGTTTTTAAGCTTATTTTAACAAACACTGAATGTGTTCGGTAATGGTTCATGCGCTTTCCTTATTTTTCCTTTTCGTTCTGCCTAAAATGAGTTTCTTTGGTGTCAATCTGTCTTTAATGGAACAAGGGGGTTATTCTTTGTTCTCTCTTGGCGGAGTTCTATTCGACATCTGTCATAAAAATTGAACTTTTTACGTGAGCACATTGACGAGAATTATGAAAAAATTCCAAATCAAGGCTTTTACAAAATTTCTTTAATTCTTTATAAGAGAAGCTTTAAAAATGTCATTTGCCAAAACCATTTTAGTATTTGTGCATCTTCATTCATTGAACTCTTAAAATTGGAGCAATAGCCTCTTAGAGGAGGTCAATTAAACAATCTTAACTAGATAGGGCAGTAGTTATAATGTCTGTATTTATTTCTATCCCTGACCTTAGGTTAATTAATCCTGATCCACATAATCCAGAGATAACCTCAAATTCTTATCTTGATAATCTGCCTCTTATCTCGTCTCCATTGGTTGATATCTCTTTGTTTTCATGTTTATTCTATTTTATTAATAATTATGACTTTTTAATTATTTAACTCTTTCCTTCTATATTTTTTTTAATAGAATACTGAATTGTGATAATGCAACGAAAAAAAGGCCTCAGAGAAAAACACTGGACATTGCTCAGCAAAATTTTAAATTTATTTGTTGACAAGCTAAATAAACCACGGGAGGTTCTGTCTCATATTGAATCAAATAAATAAGACTCATATGGTTTTAATTTTTATTAACTGTTAAATTGTTAAACTGTTTAATTTAGAATCGAATTAGGATCTTGATGTTTAAAAATGTATGAGTTTTTGAGTCTTGACAATGTCATGGACAACCACCCTTATTGCAATGTACTTATACAACTTAAAAATAAATAACTAGCTACCATTATCATACATAATAAGACAGTCCTATTCATTAGTTTTACCTACAGGATTAAAATATTTATATTCAAAATCAGAAAGAATAACTAAACATAGATAGACAATAGTAATACTTCAGCTATAAAGTTCATATTTTAGATATACATAGATTCATAATTAAGATACTACTATTATTGGTAAGGTACTCAAATACGATACACTTTCTACTTTTTATACTGATTCGAATTTCAATAGAAATTGAAAAAAATATTTTAAAAAAATATAAATTTAAAATTGCGGACACTGAAGTGCGCGCGTATTACCTCTCATTCTACTTTCAGTCCTAAAAAAGCCATCACATGATGTAAGCTCGGCAAATATGTATGAAATATTTATTAATGTTTCTGGAGACCTTGGATGCCTAAGTGATCATATTTAGATTTATTTTTGCGACATATGACTAATAGTTTTAATCTNGACAGACCCTCTTTTAACTTCTTTAATATGATTAAAGCTTACTTAGAACTGTTGATATTTAAAAAAAATCATGGTACCAACCAAAAACCGATGTCTGGTAGATGGGATTAAAAAAAATATGGAAACAATTTTCAAAAAATCTATTTTGTGAATACCATGTGACCGTAGATATTAATATTAGATGTTTTTTGTTGGGGTCCGGTGAAGTAGATAAAAAAAATACAATTTAAAAAAATTAAACAAAAACATTTTAAATTGTATTTTTTCGATCTACCTTGACCGTAGCCTAACAAAAAAATCTAATAATCCTAAATAGCTATATTCCTTCGGAATATTTATTTGCCATATTTTTATTAGGGTTCTTTTTTCTTTCTTTTTCTTTCCTGCGTTCAAAATGTATTTATAATGCCTGCTTCATTCAAGTTTTTAAATAATTTTCTAAAGGAGCTTTTTTGGAGTAAAGCGCATATTATTTATTAATTCGCAGGATCATCCTCCATAAAAGTAAAGTAAACAATAGAACTCTTTTCAACTTACATGACTGGATATTGACTTCCTCCAAGGAGACTACCGAAGATCGTGGTCTGTCCACGTCATTGACGTGCTAAGAAGGACAATGGGTTCGGCTGAGGGCGTGCGCAGAGCGGAAACGGGCCCACTGCCATAAGTAATGTCTTTACGAGCTAATGGTCAATAAGAATAATAAACATGCGCTGTCGTTTAGCAAAGCTGTTATGCCCCGCGCATATCAACGCTCCCTTTGCCTCCGGAGAGGAGAGCTCACTCTTCATGGGACAGAGTCTCTACATGCACGAAACGAACCAATTGAAAAGGAAAGTTTCATTGACCGTAGATATTATTCTTAGATAATTTTAGTTGGGGTTCAGTCAAGGTAGATCCAGAAAAAATACAAATTTAACAAAAATGTATTTTTTAAAAGATTATCTGCCAACGTTTGGGCTTACAATGTAAGCTATCTTCAGGGCTGCCTATCATGAAGACGAGAGAGGACGTCCTGTCCCTAACTTCACATTTCCATGACTTAGACAATATATAATTTTTCTGAGTCCTCTCTCGTCTTCACGATAGACAGCCATGAAGATGGCTTACAATGTAAGCCGAAACGTTGGCAGATAATCTTTTAAAAAAATACATTTTTAAAAAAAAATTTTTTGCTTCTACCGAACCCCAACTAAAACCATATAATAATGAAAAGAACCAGTCAGTCTTCGGAAGGAGCCTCTGTTTTAAATATTCTTGTATTTATTCTATTTTTGGGGGGAAATAGATCTAGAATTAGCCCAGACAGCGCTTATTTCTTCGCAAAATTAGCAGCATAACTCTTATATTTTATATAAATATTTGAATTGTTTTATGATTTATTTACGATAACAGTTCAGCTATGTATTTTTAATTCTTAGTTATGACGTTGATGGCAGTGTAGCAGTCGTTACTTCAATACCTCAGCGTAATGCTACGTCAACTCAGTGTTGTGGAAATATTTGCAGCTTGTTACAGTGAAACTTAACGAACATGTGTGTGAAGCTTCGCTGAGCTACGTGAGATACCCATTAAACAGTTTGTGAGATAAAATCTACTCCGAGGGTATGGTCCAGTTCCATGTAAACTCACCGTAAGAGAGAAGTGGTATTAGCCAGGCTAAGAATAGGACACACCAGACCTACTCATGGTTATATAATGGCAAAGGATAACCCACTCATTTGTGAAGTCTGTGGACAACTTTTTACCATCAAACATATATTAACAGAGTGCCTAAAATATAAAGAAACAAGGAAAAATATATTTTAAAAGGGACTGTAGACGAAATTCATCGACGATAAAGTCATCGACTCTGTTATGAACTTTCTGAAAGAGGGCAGGCTATAAAATCTTATCTAGATGCATTTTCAGTATGCTTCTTTTCCATTCTCTCTCAAATTTTTTTTCTTATAAATTTCATAGTTTCCAAGTGAAAGAAATTACTATGTCTATTCACATAATGACTATTCGCATTTACAATGCATTATTGCTAAGAAATTCTTCTTCTTAAAAATATCGTCCCGCTTCTAAAAATATCTCCCTGGTATTTATGACCAAAGGTTGTCAAGCCATAAAAAAAACAAAAAAACAAAAAAACAAAAACCAGTTAGTGAATTAAAATTCATTTACAGTAAGATATTGGGATTGAAGATGGTAGGGATATCCGGTGTTATTTATGTCTTACTCAAGATTTAGCTGTTTTATTAAAAAAAAAAAAAAAAATCATAAAAAAATGGGAGTAGATTTTACCTAGTATGCGATAAAAATAAATCATTTGAAGTATTTAAAGTGTTTCTTGTCACTTATCCATTTTGGTAAATAAGTATTGGTTTATCATCGTAATATAATTATTTTTCTGTGTAGTTTATGCATTTCTTTACAGGAATTCGCTTGATTTGTAAAATCCCGGTTTGATAGACAACTCTGTTTAGTTATAATAATTTCTTTAGTGATTTGGTTTTATGATTGTCTATTTTACGAATTGTTTAATGTTTTCTTCAATTACATGTTTATGAGTAGTGAGTAGGATAATGTTAAAAATTAACGGTAATAGATGCTTTTTCAAAAGTAAAATCTTCTCTAAAACTTAAAACATAATTAATTAACAAACATAGTAAAGATATCAAGTGAACAATCATGAGCTTCACTAAATATTAAAAAAAAAATAGTGAACTAAAAATTGCATAAAAATAATCATATTGACCGTAGCACGGTTTTAAAAAAAAAATCACATGTATAAAATACGTGTACTTTAAGGATATGTCAAAAGATGGATCCCTTTTTGATATCTTACGCTTAGTGCACATCCGATATTGAAGTTGAGAATGTAACTTCATTTTGAATGTAACTGTAAAATAAAGAAAGTCGAGAAAAACCGCTTCTTGTGTCTTGAATGTTTTTTTTAATTTTTTATTATTTTAAATTTATAATAGTTAAATTTAAAAATCCCTTATTTTCTTAAAACGGTGGAACGACGAAGGATCAAATTCATTTAACTCAGACAGCAGCAATGAGTGGTTCTCCTGAACATGAATTTAATTTTAAAAGGCTGACATGTAAGAGTTTTATATTAAATATGGGTTATATAATAACATCCAAAGAAATTTTTCATCCATATTCTAATTTATTCTGGGCAATTTGTTTTAGAAAAATAATACTATTTAAGAATGTTCAATATTCTCTTTTATTAAGAATTTTTCCAATTTACTGTTTATCTTGAATATTTCAGTTAGTATTTTCTTGGACTTTCACTTAGTCATTTATTTAGTCTGACTTTCTCAAGTAATCTTGTTTCTTAACTTAATTTTGTATTTTCTGCTTCATTTTTAAAACGAGAGAGAGAAAAAACTTTATAAGTTCTAGAAAAAAGAAGAATTCCATGAATTTGTGATTGGGCCCCTTAACTATTACACTACTTTTTTTTTTTTTTTTAATAAGATTAAAATCGTTGTCTTTCTCCTTGAAATCTAACATGGAAACAGTATGGTAACAAATGCTAAGAAATTCATTATTTTGAAACACCGAGAAAAGATTACTTAGTTTTAAATAAAAAGTTTATTTTCTTTTCATTCTTTCTTCATTATTTTTAATTGATTTTAATCATTTCCGACTTCCTTTGAAATGCTTGAAGATCTATTCTTAATTTAGGTTTATTCATGTCGCACAGAATATTATAGGAAGAATGAAATTTACTCCAATTTATAATTACTAAATTTAAATTGATATCAGGAGACTTTTCGGATATAAAGTTTGATATGAAGTTTAAAGTTTGGAATTTTATAAAATTATGAATATTTTATGGTAGGGTTAGTAAGTATTTTTTTAAAAATTGTGAAGAGTAGCTTTTAGCTTGGAATTTTTAAAAATTTTTTTGTTTATTTTAATATATCATAAACACGGTGGGGTGAGGAGATTTTAAAAGAGAAGATGAAGTTGAATATCGATGAATCGAATTTAGAAAACTATTCAAAAGGAGAGTTTGTTGACCGTAGATATTATTCTATGATGATTTTAGTTGGGGTTCGGTCAAGGTAGATCCAAAAAACACAAATTTGAAAAATGTATTTTTTAATGAACTGCGGCAGATAATCCTTTATTAAAAAATACATTTTTCAAATCTGTGTTTTTTGGATCTACCTTGACCGAACCCCAACTAAAATCATCTTAGGATTAGAAAACTATTATTTCTGATGCATCGGACGCCAAAATTTGCGTTACTTACTGTAGTTTTTGGAAATTAAATTTATTAATATAGCATAAATAAAATTTGTAAAGTAAATATCTTCAGAAGTAAATCACACAAATTTACTCCGAATTTTGTGGGATGAAATTTATACCAGTTTTGATTTTGGAGATTATTTAACCATGATCTGTAGTTATTAGACATGTTTATATCATGATAAATTTTCTTAGTTCTGGATTTATTGATAATTCACCACAAAAAGTTTTCCTCTGACCAAGTGCCTGTTGAGAACGAGTTCGTGTTGTTTCTCTATTTATTCGGTAAATGTTTGATTTCCGTTGCTAAAATGGTCACTGCGAATTGAAGGTCAGGTAGAATTTGTAGTTAATGCTGTCCCCTGGATTTGTGGGATAGTACCATTTTTCAAGGTGCTCACATATTGCGGGTCAACAAGATGAGTCTCTTATTTCTCCACAGAGAGACCTCTGTGACAAACGTCTGACATCGGAGGGGCTTGCAGATGTCAGGAAAACAATGCCAGCTAAGGGCGTTCAAGTGTAGGATACACTGATCATCTCGTAGGGTGAGTGAGAGCAGGAGAGAGAGTCGAAGTGAGGGATATATGGGTGATGACGATATCCTCACCCCTTACATGCCCCTATCTGGATAAACAATCCTTCATCATCTGGTTTAGCAGCTGACTGGCGTCGGCCCTTAGAACTTTTACACCACCAGGTCGACTATTTCTCTTATGAAATCTCTACCTCTCGACTAATGGATCTAGAGAAACCACAGTGTTGAAAGTCCTAATATCCCGGTCACAGGCCTTCTCATTCGAGGCTATTTACATCTGCTAAACCGCGCACCAGGCGAATTCGAAGACATAGCTAAAATTTGATTTTTATTACAATCCGTTTTGCACGTCAGTCGGATATATTTTTAAATTAACATTTTGTCAATAATCAGTGGCGTCCACAGGCCCCGGGACGGTCGGGATAGTTGGGTGAGAGGGGGACCAAAGACCGAGGAAGGCCAAGCAGTGACACCTACATTTGATATTTAATTTAAATATCGGATATTTTTGATATATATTAGATATTTGATTCAGTAGCTCTCAGTTTTCGTAATTAGTATATATATATGACGTTGATGGCAGTGTAGCAGTNTAAAAGTCTACATTTTTTGAAATTATATATATGCGTTATATTGACATATCCTGTTTAATCTACATAAAATAATGCTTGCAGTCAGCTCCTTTCCTAGAAGCTCCCCACTCCAACCAACCCTATCTCATCTTCCCAGAGATCCTTCTCGAGTCAGTCCTGTTCTAGCCTTGTTCAAGTCCCTGTACATCGAGGTTCTCCTACTAAGTATTATTTACTTAGCGAATATAAGTGATAACTGTAGTGATCCCTTCGATTTATTGTAACAGACTCCGGTCAAAACTATTTCATCGTTAAATGTAATATTGGATTGATGAATAAATTCTTTTTTAAAAAGTAACTATCCATCGAACCCAATATAACTTATATATATGTGTGTGTGTGTGTGCGTGTATGCGAGTATGAAGACTTGTATAAATAGGTAGGTAATTTTATTTCATTATTAAATTAAAGTTTTGGGGCGCCGGGATAGCTCAGGGGATCCGTACGGGTCTCGTAATCCTGACGCCGCGGGTTCAAATCCCGCCCAGGTCAATCTTTTATTTATAATATAGAAGCTTGTCCTGAGCCATGGGTGTTTAAAAAAGGGTGGCAACCTGTAGATAGCCCCTCCCTCCAATGACCCTTAGTGGTTGCAAGGGAGGCTAACCCAGAAAAAAAAAAAAAAAAAAAAAAAATTAAAGTTTAAGTCATGCGTGGTAAGAAACTTATTTATAGCTCTTTTAAAAATTTGACTGCTCTTACATAAAAACCGAATTAAAAAAAAATACTCAAAATGTTGAATTAAATTGTGCAAATGCATTCCATGGGATGTTCTGATGTAGTATTACTGTGAAACGTCTATCTGCTTCTACGTTTCTGATAACAGAACCGTTTATGATTAAAAAGATAATTTCTCAACACTCTATTATAAGGATATTGTGCATTTCGGTTGTGGTGGTACAACTCTGAGAATAAATCGGAGACTTGGAGTCTTCTGACTTTTTTTTTGTAGCTTTACTATTCAGTCGTCCTGGCCAGTACCTGGCTGCAACTTGCATTCCCAACGTAACAGCTGTATCGGTGGAATGTGGGGCGGGCATCGCTACTAATTCCTAGACGTTTGCGCACAGATTGACGGCGAGCAGTGCTCCTATTCCAGGTTGTATACGGCGCCAGTCGCCACGGGAAGGAGTGTGTGGGCAACCTGATTTTAGGGGGCATTCCTGGTTGGATGTGGTTTAATTTTGGTTGGCGGGTTCCTGGGCCCTCTGTCTTCTGCGGTTGGAATTACTCCCCCACACGGCCCGGACTGCTTCGACGGGTTTTTGGCTTCATTTAGGCCGTCTCTCAGGAAACAATGTCTAAAGATAACCTCCCTCTCGAGAGCGAGTATTGCTGATTTAATAATTAATCAATAGATTGCCACATGTTTCAGTAAAATACTCCGCAAAAATACAATAGTACTTATGTTAAATACATATCCCTTTTTACTTAGTCACATTAAGTTATCCAACCAGTTTATGAAACTGTATTATAATTTTACGACAAATGGTGTTCAGTACCCGGATAGTAGTAGTAGTAGTAGTGGATCATAATGGTGGGCAATCAATTTCTAGGTTATTACGCCCTATAATTACCCTTTAATATATTTACTATAAATTAGTTAATAAAATACAGGAATCAGGATTATTTCGACCACTATAACAACCTAAATTAATGGATTAATTGATAACATTTTTTTTAAAAATAATATTATATATATATTTTTCTACAACAATCCATTAAATAATAGCTAGTAATAATTTACCAAATAACTCCCAGCAATCTGCTATAACATTTTGTTAACATATTATGTTNCACACACACACACACACACACACACACACACACACACACACACACACACACACACACACACACACACACACACACACACACACACACACACACACACACACACACACACACACACACACACACACACACACACACACACACACACACACACACACACACACACACACACACACACACACACACACACACACACACACACACACACACACACACACACACACACACACACACACACACACACACACACACACACACACACACACACACACACACACACACACACACACACACACACACACACACACACACACACACACACACACACACACACACACACACACACACACACACACACACACACACACACACGCACGCACACACACACACACACACGCTCATACACACAACCACATAAGCACAATAAAACAGTACCCGGATATGTTGCGAAGCTACTTTTTTATACTTGAAAAATAGTTCGTCAAAAAAGAGGATATATAATTTACAAATCAGAGAGATTAATGAGCATATGAAGTATAAATAATATTGTCTGCTCTGGATTGGCTGGCTAGGAAGAGAAGGGAAGTGCTAACCCATCTTCATTACGAAGTGTTTTTCTTAAAAAAAAAAAAAATTATAGAACTTATTATGTAAATATTAATTTTCTTGTGGTATTTAATCCCACGTAAATTATGAGAGAGAGAGAGAGAGGAGGGGGAGAGGGAGAGAGAGAGAGAGAGAGAGAGAGAGAGAGAGAGAGAGAGAGAGAGAGAGAGAGAGAGAGAGAGAGAGAGAGAAAGAGAGAGGAGGGATAGGGTTAGAAAAAGAGATTGAGGAAGAGAAAGAGAGAGATTCTTATAATTAGCTTTTAAAAGTTCGCTTCGTTAAAATTTATAAATTACACTTGAAATATAATCCTTCATTGCGTAGAAATGATTTTATCGATATCATTGGCTCTCTATTGCACACTGTATTAACACAATCCATGAGAAGTTCAGGACTCGTATTGGTTTAAGGAGACAGCGCGTATTAGATCCAAGTTGCTGTATTAGTGTCTGCTGAGCAGTGTTGAACGCTCGTAATCAGATTATCGTTATAATAATCGCACAAAACGCCTGCGCCGCGTTGAATGTGGATTGATAGAGGATGGTAATCTCGTGGTTTATTGTCACTGCGACCTAATTAGGACTATTGTGTCCCCGTTCGTCTGTCTCACACCAGATTAATACCCCCGATAAAACTCTCTCGAACTCCTGAATGTTATGTCGATAGCCATATTTGTTACAGCTATGTCTATTGAACAAAAATAATGAGTCTTTTCCTTTTTTAGTGCTGCTTGGATTAGCATTCTTGGTTGTGCACTGGATAAGAGATTTCTTTGGGTGTGAGACCGTGATCTCTTTGGATGGATAGTGAGTATCCTTGCTCAAGTCCCGACCTAGACAGGCATATGTTGGGTTTGGTAAGCCAATGTATGTATACAAGACATTACTACGACGTATCTAGACTTGTGGTGCAGAACTCTGTGGTACAGCTAAGCCTCCCAACCTCCAGCGAATAGAATCCTTTCAATCTAAAGTCCTATGAATAATTGCGAACGCTCCATTTTTAAAGAGTTTTTGACCTTAGAGATTATAAGTAGAGAAATTTTTTGTTATTCGTTGAAACTCGACTGAAACCCGATAAGTTCTCTAATAAAGCTTCTTATTATGTGTCTAACTCCATCCTAAATTACGATTTTAATAGCCCGTATATCCAAGAACGTATCTCCACCCACTTATGCCACAATATTTCACAGCAAGCACCCATTTAAGCCATTAACCAATCCCAATCGAAGGAATACAATCCTTACGATCCTCCCCGACAACTAAAAGGAAGATTGCCTCACGACCACTTGGACCATGACGCATAAATGTATTGGGAGTGGGGTCAATAAGCACTTTCTCCCTGCAAAGTGACATTTAATTTATTTAGATTTTTTTTTTTTGTATTTATGTACGTATTTGTATTCCATCAAATCGTAAAATGTTTTATTAACGCAATGTAATGAATAAAGATCAATGGAGAGTTTTTCGACCTTGGAGATTGTTAGGAGAAAATTTCAGAGAACTAAAAAATCCATGTTATGATAAGGTAGAGTAGAGATCATTCCAGATTTATAAAATTTTAATGTAAATGTAATATAATACATAAACAATACTGAATAACTACGTACAATATTTTCTTATCTAATCTTGTATTAATGATACACATAATTTATAAAAAAATTTTAGTAGCTGCACTAGTTATTGTTGTTATACTGTTTTATCTGCAATAGTTCTATTAATTATTCAATTGTATTGTGGCTATTCATAATTTATTTGCATACTTTATTCTCTTTACTTCATTTATTTCTCGGGTTCATGAACCGCGATGGACTCGTTCCTCTTGAAAGATTCGTCACAACTTGTTATCTTTCGCTACGATAGAGCGGTTGCATGCCTCTCCGTCTCGCTTTTCCAGGACACCCTCGAGGTAGGGCCCATTGTTCGGCTCACACCTTCATACGTCCAATTTGAAGTCGTTGGATCTGCATTATCCGGAAATGCAGTTTTTTGATTGCACACCAGAGCTGCACGCGTATTTTCACACGGCTTGCGTACCCCCTGCCTCTTCTAGTGCCAGTTTCCCCTCCGAAACCGCCCCTGTGCTCTACGGGCCCTCCTTAGAAGGGTGGAATTTCACAGATACCCTAGGCTAGTGTTGGCAGCAAACGAAATCACCTCTTTCCCGCAAAGTACTATTGGCTCTAGTCACGAATGGGTTCCAATTGCCTTTTAGGGGATGTGAACAAGCCATTCTCCCCATCTTAATTTCATCATGCCTAATTGTACTTTTCTAAGATTTGGTCATTATTAGTATATCTTTCATGAAAATCTTCATTCCATCACTTCTCATAGGCATTATTAAGGGAATTTTAAATATTATTTTTTTCAATACAAAAAAAAAACCACATTGGAGATCCTTAATTATACACTTATTCAGAACTGTATCTGACCCTGAGTTTTTTTTTACCTTACATCCACATATTATTTTGTTTGTTACATTTCTGCTGCTTCCGTCATATCAGCTGTTTCATCATTAATTTTTAAATATTGTTAACTTTATTGACATTGAACAATGTAATAAAGTTTTTATTTTTATTTATTACTAGCGGACATAGCAAACTTCGTTTTGCCCAAAAAAAATTTTATTAGGGCGTTGCTGGCCCTAAGCAATCATTAGTGTTGTATTATCACACTATTTAAATAGAGCTTTTAACGAAATTTACGGTCTTCAAATAAAAATTCATGGAATACCTATCATAAAGTTTTTTCAAAGAATAATTTACATATGGTGTAGAAATGGGCTCAATAAAAAAAGAAACAGGTATTTAAGGCAATACAATATGAAAATTTGATTTTGTCACGCCCCTCTGCCCCCAGACCGAAAATCAAAAATCATACTTAACAGTGTCACCCGCCTGAATATTCTGAGGATTCCTTGAAAATTTCATCAAAATCAGCCTAGCCGTTTTAAAGTCTATACGTTACATACATACACACATCCTGTTATATATATATATAGATATTGGATATATATACACACATACATAAATAAAACAAAAACTACAAAATGGAAAAATTAACCTGGATGTGTTGAGCTTCAAATAAAAGGGTTTATTTTCTTCTAATGTATACACATTGAGGAGTCCCCTGCTAGCTGACAATCCTTCATATATTGGATCCATATTTTTTTTTTGTAATTAGGGTAGGAATAAAGTTATTGTGAGACCGAATTTGTCATAGCTGT